>JANEYF010003046.1:0-162500 GCA_029963845.1 Rhamnusium bicolor
AACTCAATTTTACGTGGGAATTAAGAGAAAAAAAATGTGTCAGTGGGTTTCTACAGATGTCAAGAATCGGTGGTTTAAATATAACTACGCACTTAAGACTCACCCTGTATATATATATATATATATATATATATATATATATATACATATATACTTTTTTTTTTTTTTTTGTATGAAGTATTACCCATATTTTATTTGGTGTCATTTTATGAAACTAAATAACCATATTTCCTATTAATAAATAAAATATGCATCAGTATTACCTGTTACTTTATATATTAGATCTATATCGTATTTAGGATGAATTTGTTTAGTTTTTTCAATATTACTAACAGAAACATTTTAACAGGGATTTATAGATTTAAATTGGATACCTGGTGAAAACGCAGCCTAATGTTTGAGTAACATAATTCTATTTCTTTCAGATTTCCTGGTTTCAAGGAGGTTCGGTTGGTACCAAATAGACATGACATTGCTTTTGTTGAGTTTGAAAATGAATTGCAATCAGGGGCAGCTAAAGATGCATTGCAAGGTTTTAAAATTACACCTACCCATGCCATGAAAATATCATTCGCCAAAAAATAGGTAGAAGGAACAGCATTTTATTTTTAATTCTTTTACGCCACTAATTGTTTAATTTCGTAGTAATTATATTATGACAGTAACAAGTTATAATTATTCTTTTGTCCCAAAATGAATTCTGATTAAATTATGTATAAAATTTTTAATAAATAAACGAAATACGTATAAGTAATACATTTTTTTTTTTACTGAAATTAAGTAAATAAATCTATTGAATTATACTCGGCTCTATGCAGCTGCTATATAATGTTTGCTATACAGTTAATGCGATTTAACAATAAGTGACCCCCAATATTGGATACTTATATAACTGAGAAACTAATATTCATTATTTCTCTTGTAGTTCGGTATTATGTATTTTAGGACACATAACAAGCAAAGTGCACTTCTTTGATAAACTAGCAGCCTCTAAAGTTTGGCACACTAGCTGTAGATCACTCACTAAGAATTATTTAGTGTCGTAAGATGTAAAAATTAAATTCATGTTGTAAAGTACCTCAATCATTTAATTAAAATAGATTTTGCTTAGATTTTATATATAATAATGATAATAATAATAATAGTGTCTTTATTTTCACGAAAAATATCAATTTACAGTAATTATGCATGAACGAGATGGCGGTAAACAACAGAGTTGCTCTTCCATACAACCATCTTAATTACAAATAATAATAACAATTAAACAACTTACAAACAATAAAGAAAGAAGATAAGAATTATTAATGATGATACACGGCAACAAATAACTAACTACAAATACTAATATATAATGAGATGTTACTAGGTATTTTGTCTTTTATTGAGAATGTGGACTTTGACTTGTCTTCTAAATGAAGTAACACTGGACAGTTTTTAAGTTCATTAGGAATAAAATTATAGATTTTTACGGTGTTAAAACTAAAGGAACGTTTAAATGAGGCGGTATTATGTTTAGGTATATTAAAGAGATCGTGGTGTCTAGTGATACGTGTATGTATGTCACTACCTTTTACAAGCTTACCATACAGATATTGCGGCGATTTGAGGTGATAAGTCTGAACACCAGACAAGCCAAATGCACCTGAAACCTTTCATCGAGAGTTGGCCAATTAGATTCTTCCATTTTATGTGAAATGTGATCTAATTTTTGTAAATTAAAGCTGAAACGTAGACAAACATTTTAAATCTTTCAAGGCTATATCTATCCCTTTGCAATAAAGCTAGCCAAAAGGCAGTGTGACAGTAAGCTAAATATGATAGTATTAGGTAATGACACAACGTTAATTTAATATCTGTACTCAATATATCTTTTTGAATTTGAAGTATTTTTAACTTGTAAAATGATTTCTGAATAAGATGCGAAACGTGTTATGAAAACCTTAAATCAGTCTCTAAATATAAACCCAAATTTTCACAATAATCATTAGGTTTTAAAGTTAAATTATTAAGAATTATATTAAAATCATTATTTCCCAAAATAAAGTTCTTATCTTTACCCAAGAGCAACATTTGCATTTTACTTTCCTTCAAAATAAGACCATGAACTTTAGAAAGGCAGGATATAATATTGATATCAGAATTGATTCGTTCTGTTGCAAGATTGAAATTATCTAAATTGAAAGGGTAATATATTTCAGTGTCATCAGCATACTAATGAGACTGACAAAAAATCCAAATATTTATTAAAATCTGCTGTATATACAGAAAAAATTAGTGGTCCCAAAATACTATCTTGTGGTACCTCTTAATTTAGTTCTCTTAACCTTGAGTAAGAATTGTTTATCACCACCCTTTGGCGCCTATCAGTTAAATAATTTTTAATAAATTGAACAGCTGACTCGCCTAGTCCAAAGTATTGTAATTTAATACACAGTATAGAATGACATATAGTATCGAAAGCTTTGCTAATGTCTAAGATAATTAAACAAGTATTTTTATTATTAGCACCAGCCCTTACTACATCATCTGTTACATTCAGTAACGCAGTCGTCGTGCTATGTTGTGGACGAAACCCAGATTGTGTAGTAGGACATATACCATTAAGAGCTAGAAATTGACTAAGCTGTTGGTGCATTATCTTTTCAAGAATCTTTGACATAGTAGGTAATAAACTAATGGGTCTGTACTGTGTAATATGAGTCGGAGAACTGTTCTTTGGAATGGGGATGAAAACTTTCCACTGGGATAGAAAAGTAGAAGTTGTCAGTCATTTGTTAATAATGAAAGTTAAATGCCTACTTAAATGTGGAATAATTAAAATTAACATTTTTAAATCTAGTCCATCAGCAACTTTTGCAAAAGATTTAATACTAAGTAATATTTTCATTTTCTCTATGTTTTCTGTGGTAACCTCCCATAAACTCAAAGGTATCAGTAATATTAGGGCTAGTCGTATTTACATATTGATTTTGAAGATAATCACCAGCATCAGCATTGGTAATCGGAACACTGTCAACAAAATACCCATTATATTCATCAGGATTTGCAGAATTTAATTCCAATAAACTATTTCGAGATTTCAGGATATTCAGGCTTTTTAAAGAACGCCAAACATTTTTTGGGTCAGTTTTAAATTTATGATGCAAGAATGCTCTTTTCTCAGATTTAATAGCCATATTTACAAAGTTTCTCAGTTCCTTATATTCACGTAAAGAGTTTTCTTATATTTAAGGCACGCTTTATCCCTTAACTTCACCATAAATTTAAGGTTTGGAGTTAACCAAGGTGCTGGCTGTTTAGTAATTCTAACAGTTTTGACAGGAGCGTGAATATGAAATAACATTAACAAATTAGCATTAAAAAATTCTGTCATATCATTTACATCATATATGCTATAGATGTAGTCCCAGGGTACTTTACCTGTCAGTTAAAAATGATTGATAATCAAAAACAGAAAAATCTCGAAAAGTTTGGTATAAAATGGGGCGTTTAATATTCCCAATTTTCAGGGTACATTTAACCAGGCAGTGGTCAGAAATATCTTTCATATTACATACCTCTGTGTCGAGGATATCTGTATTGTTTGTAATAATCAAATCGATAAGTGTAGCAGTAGATTCTGTTACACGCGTTGGATTTCTAGTAATTTGGTGTAAAGTATATTTATTAAGAAGATTGTTAAATTGCCTATAGGCGTTATTATTTGTGTTTAAAAGATCTACATTAAAATCCCCTCCAATTAGTAAACAGTCATGATCAGGTTAAAATATCAGTGCGGTTATTTATTGCCTTGGTATGTCTTTTCATTTGCAGAATTTCATGTATGTTTTTTTGGTTATAGTTAAGTTCTTTTTCTAATATTTGTATGTTGTTAAAATTAAATCTGTGTGTTTTGGTTTTGAGTTTTTATGCTATATTTGTGCGTGTATACTCTTTTATGTAGATATTGTTTTGATTGGCCTATATAAGTACCATTACAGTCGTTGCAGTATATCTTGTATATAGTGTTAGTTTCGTCTTCCGGGTTGGTAGTCTAGGTTTAAGTTTTATGAAAAATTGTTTGTGGTATTTTATGGTTTATGGGCTATTTTTATAGTATGTTGTCAAAATACTTTTGCAATTTCTTTGAATACTGTTGGTATGTATAGCATGGACACATTTATTATTACTATATTATTTGGTGTGTGGGTTATTTTATTATAGTTTCTGTGTATCTATTAATTTTTATTACATACAAATATTAGAAAAAAAACCTAACTATAACTGAAGAAACATGCATGAAATGCTGTAAATAAGAAGACATACCAACGCAATAAATAACTGCACTGATATAGAAAATCTAAGCTAAACCCATTTTAACTTAATTAAATGATTGGGGTACATTACAACAAGGACTCAATTTTTACATCTTACCGACACAAAATAATATATAATACTTTATCGTCAGTATGATCTATAAAAAGATATTGACATCATTTTGAAAAGTAAATAACAGTACAATAATTAAAATAGGTACATAAGAAAAATAAAATCACACTCACTAAACGTGAATACAATTAAAATAATTATTTAAAACAGAGTTTTATATCCTAATAAAAAATAACATGTAATTATATACTATTAAAATACCTGAAGTAGGTATAATTCTTAAAATAAAATATCATATTTAAGCTATTTAAGCAAAACACCCACAGTAAATTATATGTATACATTTCCAACTTTATCTCTGTAAGTAACATAAACAAAACTTTAATAAGACAACACACCATGTTAAAATATCTTAATTGCGTTAAAACGGGACAATCCAATAACACCAAATATGTAACAAAATTTAAAACAAATACCTAATAATTAATAGTGTAAATAAATAATGTAATGTAAAATAACCATAACTATGTTTTTAAAATATTATATTAATTGTAGTTCTCTGATAATGGTGTAATAAACCGAAACGTTAGAAAAAAAAATAAAATTAGTTATATCTGACCAAAATCCCCAAAAAAACTTATATATTTGATATTAACAGTCAAGAAAGGAAAATATATATATGGGTAATAATTTTATAACCGAATTATAAATCAGAAATCGAACTTCATCCATCACCTACAAACTTGTAATTTTTGAATAAGTTCATGTTTAGTAAAAAACATATATAAGAGTGGCCACGAAAGATTTCTAATAGATTAAAAATTAGAAGCATTTATATTTGCTAGTATCACAAAAATCGTCATTTCGGAAACGGTTGAAAACTTGCCTAAAATTTTTTGTTTAGTATAATTTCTGCAGTAAAATTGTATATAATTTGTAGTACATGGTCAGGTATTTGCAAATAGAATGTAATCTGGCTACTTGTTTCAATTTATTGTACGCATTTACAGGTATTTATTTTAGGTGTCATTTAAGAAGCTGAGTTTTAATTTAAAATTTCGATGATATTTAGGTTGTCAACTTTCGTTTTTATAGTTATATGATTGGCATATGAGCCTGGTTCATTTTCTCATTACCATTTATTGTTTTAGATTGATTTATTTTATAATTATTAATACAAAATGTACCGTTACCGAAATGACGTTATGTTGCCGAAATGACGTAATGTATTGCCATATTGTCAAAACGTTTTAATATAAAACTACCTACAATATCTGCAAAACATTTTTATTCAAAAATTGAACACTGAACATAAAACATAAGTAATGAACAAATTAAAATGAACGAAGAATTTAATATAAATCATTCTTCATTAAGCAAACACGATGGGCAAAAAAAACATTTTCATTTTTATTTAAATCATGCTTCAAAATGCATTTAATATGGTACGATCGACGACATTGTTTGCATTCGATACCCATAGTTTTTGTTGATATTTGAAATGTACATATAAAACGTAGGCCTGCTTCTAGTTTCTTGTTTTGAGGGAATACTTGTGGAGGAGCAGATACAATTTCTGATCCAATATTAGTTTTCCTGTTGGGCTCCGCGCCTAGGTTAATATCTAGTTTATTAATTAAGGAAGTGAAATAAAATAAAATGAGAACAGCTATAGATATCGAATCAAATAAAAGACGAATATTAAAGAAATGCAAAATTTACACAAAACAATGAATTTTCATTAACAAGGATACTTGCGGTAAGCAAACTGACCACACTCGGATTCTCTGGCACGAAACTGACTAAACTTCTTGTCCATGGTGATAGCCTGTCAATACTTTCTTCCACATGCAACAAACTGCCCTTTCTAGGTTTTGGATTCCCGTTGGGGAAACTCTTTGATATTGGTAATGAACTACGTTTCTCCGGCAACAAACTGACCATCGGTTCTTGTGGTGGAACTATTACAACTTCGGATATGACATTAATTTTCTTTTTAGGCTCTACTAATTTCGAATCTAGGTTAGATAATTAAGGGAGTGGATATAGATCATAATATAGATATCGAGCAGATAAAGATCGACTATAAAGAAAATAGAAGAAATCGTATTTGTGTTAAAAAGGATACTTTCTGGAAACAAACTGACCAAACTCTGGTTCTCTGGTACCAAACGAACTATACTTGTTGTACCTGGTGACAATCTGCTCATACTTTCTTCCTCTACCTTTTTTATTTTTGTTTTCTCTTTTTATATTTTTTTATTCTCCATCAAGTCGACCTTACTTTTTCCTTTTCTCTTCATTACTTTTTTTCTCCGGCAATAAAGTGACTATAGGTATCTTTAGACTGAAGTGTGAACATCTGCCTCCAAGAGGACAAGAAAAACAGCTAATCTCCCTCAACAATGTAACCGTAGGTTTTTCTTTGGACCATGTTATTTGATGAAGAGCCATAATTTGTGGAACAGCAGAAGCACCCTCTGGCATATCTAGTTTACATTTCTGTATTTCTTCACCAGTCACTTCCCAAATTTTTATAGAACTGTCTGTCGAAACCTTATTAATAAACGTTTCAGCCGATGAAATATCATGACCATGTAAAACTAAACTGTCAGCTTTTCGCTTTACAGTGCCTCCTACTCCATCCATTGGGCCTTTACCGTGTCCACTTGCAGTGAAGTTCCAACTTATTTCCTGTATATTTTTAAAGTACATGGGAATCTTCGTAATAAAAAAATAACAGTTAAATCTATTCCGGTATTGGGATGTTTATTTCTTGGGCTCGTTTTCCAGAAATTTCGGAATATTTTCGGAAATTGAGGCCATATTATTATCCCTATTTAATTCAGTTTGATCAATATTTCTGCTATTCATCCTTAATTTAATTTTAAAGTTCAAACTCCCAGTAGTTTTTCTTCGATCTCTGTTTTTTTTGTTTGTTTCCATTTTCACGTACGCCAACTCGCGATCCCGTTTCAATTTTTTCTTTAAATCGATAAATCTTTGCGCCCCCATATAATTCTGAAATAAGATGTCATGTTGTTCACCAAAAACGTTAAAGGGAAATGAACGTCATCTCGGAAACAAAACCGTCACTTCGGAAACAATTTTACATCTAAACGCCGTTTTACACGATGCAATAAATTTCACAATAAATTGCGCAATATTTTATTGCATCGTGTAATATCCGAAATTGTTGCAATTTTAAGTTGGATCCTACATACATAAATTATAAAAAAATCTCGATTTACAATTATGTCAATTATATTTGTATCAGTTAGATACCCATTTGGGCTTCACTTCGCTGTTTAATTTATGTTTTTAGGCCTAATAGTTTACGAGATATCGGCTTGGACATGCGATTTTCCCGATATAAAAATTTTACCCATATACCTATAGATAATGGAGCGGTGTATACCGGTATATGCTGAATATCTATCTCAGTCATTCTAGTGAGATATGTGACAGACAGAATAAGTACCGACCGCTCCAATTATCGTAGTAATTAATTACCTATTATTAGGGAATTATCCTGAAAAGTGTAACGTAATTCATATTCAACTCACATAGTTGGCAACATTGAAAAGTTTTCAAATAAAATCCAGAACAGTGGATTAATTGTAGTATTTTATTTGCACCGATGGTCAGTTCACTTGATCACATTTGATCTGGTTAGAAGTGACTTACACGAGTCGCAAATAAAACGTGCAGCAGCCTCGAATGCCGGGCGCGCACGAGGTCTGTAAAGGCGTTACGGACCTCGGGACACATGTGTATTTGAGAGGCACACATTTATTTTATATGTTTATGTTATATCTATTTTACGTAGGTTCTTATAAAAACTCCTGAAAAAAATTGAAACGGATGATCCAGAAACCAACCTGACATTTTCTTTTTTCCATTCCTCAGGCCTCGATTATTTTTGTTATGAAATATAGTAATTGCAAGAACGATATTTAAAAAAAATATATGCAAATTATTGTTGCGACTTGATTATACGGTCAACCGTTTGCCTCTTTTCTTACCCCACTACATTACTGATCTAAAGATCACATGTGATTCTTTCATTCGAGGCGGTGCAGCAAGGGGGGAACGACTTGGTCACTTTTGATTTCAGATCAGTTGTAAATAGAACATGTAAATAGCTGACCTAATGAGAGTTAACGCACTTGAATTCACCACGAGAGGTGCTAGTGTACGGAAAGGTCAATGTCACTGAACGTTAATGTTTACTATGGCTTTCTAACGCGAGTTTTTAGTAATTTTTATAAAAATTAGCTGAAAAACATTTAACACAATGATGGTAGAAGGGTAAAGTAGTAATTTACTTGTTCAGTAGGGAAATTGCTGTACTTAGCAGAATGTCTTATGTCATTAAAGTTAGGTTATATCAAGAATGAATATGATAAAAACAACGAAATGTACATGATTATTACTCATGATTTTCTGTAGTAGATTCCTTTGGTAACGCATAATCGTCAGGATTTAAATGTTTCTCACAAACACGAATGTTTCGAAGGAGTAAAGTTATCTCTATCAACCACTGTTTTCGGCGAGTTTTGTCTCTCGAACAAAATGGAACTGCACAACACTGAGGCACAATTAACAAGATTTTTTACTTGCTGGTGTACGAAATAATCATAATAAAACACTATAAACTTCTCCCGCGCCTAACAATAACTTTGGACACGACCTTACTCGTCCAGTGGCGCCAACTGGTGAGCCTGAAAACGTTAGCCCTCATTCGGCTGTTACCCGATCTTAACCTCTGAACACTACTATCCGTCCTGTTTTAGAAGTATGGAACATTTGGAGGAATGAGCGAATGAGAACTGATATATTTCAGTCCGTTAGAATCGAGTTGGAACGGATCACATTTACGAAAGTCCTGTTGTTTTTCGTAACGTAACAACTTTTTAAAAAAAGAAAGTCACAGATAAATATATATTCAGAAAATAGAAGTTTCTGTTCTGTGAATAGAAGGCTCTGCGCTCTGCTGTTTGTTTATTGTTTAAAACCAGTGATTTTGATATCTCTATTTAAAACATGTTTTGTAAATTAAAATAAAAATGTAGATTAGATATTGAACCATTAAACTAATTTCTGATTTATAAATTTGCTGGAAACGTAAATGTATTCCTAGAGTTTATAAGCTGTATTCTTTCTTAATTTATCTTTATGCCTAACGCGTTTAAAGACGTGCTAACGCGTTGTAGTCGGTTATTCCGTGATAAAAGCTATTTGTAGAATAAACGAATCTTTTAAAAAGTACGTATCGAAGGCGAAGGTATAATACCAAGTTAAAATGTGCTATTGTGCAGATGTATAAATATAAAAATCTTTCTTAACCCTAATTCTATTTTCAGAAGATGGATGCCCGGCCAAAAAAATACTATTTATATAAAAAATCTTAGTGAGAAAGTAAGGCATGAAGAACTAAAGAAATCATTGTATGCCATATTTTCACAGTTTGGAACAATTTTAGATATTGTTGTTTCAAAAACAGTAAAAATGCAAGGACGAGCTTTCATAGTTTTTAAAGAAGTTGAAAGTGCCGTAAATGCCTTTAAGGCAAAGCAAGGTTTCGAAGTTTTTGAAAAACCAATGGTAAATATAAACGTCCTCAATTGTTTTCTAATTTTTTAACATTTCTCGTGTGCATTGCACTAGGCACATATTTTTATTTATCTTGATTACAGCGCATAGAATATGCCAAGACAGATTCTGATGTGATTTTAAAACAAAAGAGGCCACATCTGGAAAAACCAAAAAAGACCAGGACACCATCTACGAGAGATGATGATATACCTAAGAGAATGAAGAAGGAAACTCACAGATTACCGGGTGGACCTACTGCCGAGGAGCCACCTAACCACATTCTGTTCCTTGCTAATCTGCCTGATGAAACTAGTGACTTAATGTTATCTATGCTGTTTAAACAGTAAGTAAATATTTTTTATGTATATCTTAATCTTATATTACCACGGCTGCTTTGGAGAAGATTTTCTAAACTTATGTGGCTATTCATATAATTATGAAATTCAACAGTTACGAAGTTGATGTGTATCAAGTAATTTAAAAATACACCCAAAATCTCTCATCGGCTGATGCCTAAGACCAAAATAAGAAAAATATTCCCATGAACACAGGTCCCGAAAAGCCTCATTTGGGAGAAAATATACTGGAATGTGAGGAACCGTTATTTTCCTCTTGAAACAAACAAGTACTTGTAAAATTTAATTTTTTTTGTATACACTCATGCAAACGAGTGATCAGATTTTTCATATTGATGATCAGAATTGCAAGAATCCTAAGGCAGGGATCAGATTGAGTTACTTTTACTGCAAAACAGATGAGTGATGGTGAGCAGTGGGTATACACCGTTGACCAAATTTCAACATTATCTCACTCCTCGGCTAGTGCAGAATAACAAATGTGTTATTCAGAGGTGTTACATATTAACTCTGTTTTTGTCGTTTATTGTTATATTATCTTATGTCGTTGTTTTTATAGTAAATATCAAATAATTACTCGTATTAACCACTGTTAACCTGAAAACAATGTAGTGATTAAATAATAATTATTATTTCTTTATGTAAGTATTTTGTTTGCATTCACATTAATTTATTATAATTTACACGCCGCTGGTATTCTTCTTCAGTTTGTCGCACCAATTATCTTTGAATAGGGCGTAACGATATCTGCGCGACAGCTCGTCATCACTTGTTTGTTTTACAGTAAGTAAAAATAAGTTATTTTTATTTTTCTTAATATGTAGCATATTTTTAATAATACATTTTGAGGCAGAATTTTTGTGTACCGTCATTTTTTACAAGTCTTGCAATGTGCGGGCCTGTTATATTTACCAAAATTTATGTGTGTACAAATTGAAGTTGTAGTCCTATTATTTGACATGCAATTAAGCCTGCTACAAAGTTATCCTTACCCATGACCCTACCTCTTGAGTTTTGAATTATGTTTTTCTGCTGTCCAACCCCCCTGTATAATTGTTGCGAATAACATGTATTGCTGCATCTACTTCAGGATTTTTTAAATAGTTTGGTGCCTCGGAGGTGGATTTTGATTCATTAGGATTTTACTGTAAAATGAAATCCCTTTACTGATTGGAAATACTCATGGTAATATCCAACTGCTGCTGGCCATCTCCCTCAATGTAATAAAATAGGTTGTGATGGAAGTTGTATGTCAAGATAACTTAAAACTTTTTAACATATTTAGAGACTCACGAATATTTGTTTAGTATTTGCAATTAATGGATTAACTTCGAGATAATTTCATCGAATTTATTCAGCTACCAAATGAAGCGTATGAACAAGGCAAGTTATATGTATTAAATTCAGGTATATTATTTTTTAGCAGTTGCCCAGCTTTAACGATATATCTATACTGCATCAGTGACTAACATCCATAACTGTGAATTATCTAAACCCATTATGTAATTTGTTCCTGTAACAAGTTCTTGTAAAGTTTCTGCATTGACACTGTAATTTTTTACAAGCAAGTAAATAAGGTGATGGCGGCTTACCAGGGTCTAAAACATGTGCCATAACATTTGTCACATGATTTCCTTTTGGGTCTGTTGTCTTGTCCCCTGTTATCCATTTATTTTTTTTATTTTTTTAATGCACTTTTCAGTTTGTTTTTTTTTTATTATGCATTTCATGTGGTTCAGTTTACAATCAGCTGTTCTTCTTGACGGTAAATCCCAGTTTGGCACATATTTCTTCCAAAATATTCTAAACTTTCTCCAATTTATGTAAGTCAAACAGGCGTTAAGAGGAAAGTAGATAATGACGTGTATGAATTAGGCCTGTTCAGTGCTCATATACGGAGAACCGTCATCATCAATACCCCACATAAGAAATCTACATGTACCTCATCATCTGCTTTCCCTTAACGCATAAAAATGTTGCATACAAAATTAAAAAAAAAAAATTACACAGCTTTGAAGAATTATAACTCTGTTATTATGGATTTCCGGATCCATGTTTATGGGCACTTTTTTTGTCTTCATTTATAATCACCATTTAATTTACGGACCTAAAATGTATAACACCCTGTATATCAATGCTAAGAAAAAAAGTGCATTTTAATACCAATTGGATTAATTCCGAATGGGCAGAAATATTTAGAGAAGTTAAAGGAGCTTCGTTTTTTCTGTGGCATGCAAAATTTATGAGGACATTCTCCCTGAACATTATGGGCAAACCTGACTTAACAATAATCCATGGAAAAAGTGTATATTTGAAAAAAAAAACAGCTAAAATGTAGATGCCAAATAGTTTAATTTATTATACTGACTGTGGGAATGAAATTAAAAAGTCAAGGAAAACCTGGATAAGCCAGAGGATGGCCTATCAAAAAAACCGAATCATCTTAAGTATAATTAATGGTGAGTCCCCAACCAAACTTTTTACTTTATGTGATTCTATTCGTAGCGCTATATTTACAAAATTAGAGGGATAAGCAAAGCAAAACGTGGATCTTCTATTTTTCTGTACACTCGCAAAAAAATGGTAAACACAATGATCAAACTTAATCTACAAACTGTAGTTCTTCTGTCAAAATCTGAGTGCACTGCAAAAAGTTGTAAATATTCACCCTTAACCCACCAATTTTATTTTAAATTTAAACCTCGCCAATAGTATCTATGGCATAATGCAAAATGCAAAAGTTTGGTTGGGAACTAACAATAAGGTGACATTAAAAGAATGTATTTATTTTATATGTAAAATTTTTTAAGTTAATACGTAGAGTACCTACTTCTGTTAATTTTTTTTCCAGATATGCAGGTTTCAAGGAAGTTCGAATGGTACCAAACAGGCCTGATATTGCTTTTGTTGAGTATGAAAATCCACTGCAGGCAGGGACTGCCAAAGACGCATTGCAGGGTTTCAAAATTACACCCACCAATGCCACGAAAATATCATTTGCTAAGAAGTAGTTCCTTTAATTATTTAGTATGCAGTTTTAATAATCATAAGAATAACTGTTACGATGGTCATATAGTTTTTTATTTTAATTTATGTATTACTAAATTATAAATTAGTTTAATCATTATAAATTTATGATTATAAAACAATTACGTATGAATACTATTTACAGCAGGGTTCCCACCGAATGAAAACAATAGTATTTTTTTTTCACTATGGAATCAGATTCATCGCAAAATATACAACAAGGAGTCTTGTGGTATATTTTTTTCTCAAGCTTTTTAGCAATGCGGGCAGGAAACAGAGACTGCACACATGGCACACCCTGTATAAAAAATATTTTTTAATTTTTGTTCTTTTACCATGTGATAATATTGGTGGGAATCCTGTAACATTGATATTTCTATAAAACAAATCTTATTCCAAGTTAATTCAACTCAGGCAATTTTTCTATGCAATTCGACAGTTTTTTTAAATTTGTAAGTATGAAACTCTATTTTCTCTATTTTTTTATAAAAATTTGTTTTCAAATATACATGTATTATTTCATTTGAAATTTGAATAAAATAACAAACAAAAAAAGTTAATATTTATTGATCTGTTCTGGATAATATAAATTATATCTGAGTGATTTTAAGAAGTTTGAATCTTTGCTACCGGGCACAGTGGGCTGGAGCAGTAAGAGACAAACGTAGCAGGTTCACTGCCTGTTGACTCCCGGTTTTAATTTCCAGCTTCGACCCTAGCAAAGTCGAAGAGAGTGGTTATTGTGTGTGCATTTTCTCATCAGTACAGAATTTTCCTAAATTTTATAATTTAGTGGTTGATCGAATAAGAAATCTGTGGGGTTAAGTTAGATAGATACATTTATTCATCATTAAAACATTACAATTTTTACAACGTAATACTTATTATACTGGTCGGGCAACATGCATACATTCTTCCATACATATTTAAAACACAAATCATTCATCAGATTCACCTACTCATTCAAATAATTGTAATACACTGTATATATTGAAATATTATCTTAAAATATAATAAAAATAACAGATATAAAAAAGGAAGCTTACAAATTTTAAAATACATTGCAAGATGATGAGTATAACAGAAAACAATAGAAATTAAAGCTTGTGGTTTAGAAAATCTTCGATTGTATAGAAAGCATCGTCTATTAAATGCTTAACTAATGTACTTCTAAACTTATTAAAATTGTCAATGATACCAAATACATTTTTAAAACAATTATAATAGACGATACCCCTATATATATGAGAATATTGACCCACACTCGGATATGAAAAAGGTAGTCATAAATTATGCCTCTGTCGGGTGATATAACTATGGACTATTTCATTTCTGGTATGAATCAATTCCTCTTTCTTAATATTTAATGTGAAGTATATGTACAGGCATGGTAGAATTAAAATTCCCAAGTTAATAAATAATTCTTTACAAGAATTTCTTAGGTTTGATTTTATCATGCATCTGATTACTTTTGCATAATAAATACTTTTTCCATATGTGGCCGAACTGCCCCAGAAAATAAGACCATAACTAAGTATTAAATGAACCAAGCCGTAATAAGCCATCTTTAGTACATCGAGAGACACCATTTCTCTTAACTGTCAAATTACAAAATGGTTTGGATACAACAATATCGGTATGCTTTTCTTATGTTAACTTTTGATCAACAGTAATGCCAAGAAATTTAATATTATTAACGTGTTCAATAGCTTTGTGATTAATCTTTATTAATGGAGAGGAGTCACGACTAATATTTTGTTGTTGGCAAAGCATATAAGTTTTTTTTGTGTTTACTGATAATCCATTGTTTATACACCATTGGTAGAATTCGTTTGCATAGACATTATCTGTAATTATGGATTTTTAAAGTATTTTCTGCAATCAATTGGTTTGTGTCGGCATATATAATAGTTGAATTTGAGTTATTACATGATTGACATGTATATTATGAATCGCACGCCAGAATAACCACGATCCTTGTTCGGTGTGGTCATTGTTATTTTATCCTTGTATTGCGTATTTGTTTACGCTTTTAATATATAAAAGCTAACATCAGAAGTGGGATCAGAATTCAAGATTTACGTTGGGCCTAGTAGTGCCTTCCGGTGGATATCACAATTGGATAAGTTAGAGTGTTGATGCTTGGACTTAGTAATGCCTTCTGGCGGATATCACACTTGGATAAGTTAGAGTGTTGATGCTTGGGCCTAGTGGTGCCTTGTGGATATCACACTTGGATAAATTAAAAGTGTTGATGCTTTGGCCTAGTAGTGCCTTCTGGCGGATATCACGCTTAGATAAGTTAAGAGTGTTGATGCTTGGACCTAGTAGTGTCTTCTTGCGGATATCACACTTGGATAAGTTAAAGTGTTGATGCTTGGGCCTAGTGGTGCCTTCTGGTGGATCACACTTGAAAAAGTTAGTGTTGATGTTTGGGCCTTGTGCTTTCTGGTGGATATCACATTAAACGTCTATAATCATACTTAGATCAAGATTTGCAATATTTTGCTTGTTAGGAGCTGGAATCCCCTGCGACTCCTGTCCCTGGAACGCACATAGTAGTCAGGCTGAAATCGAGCCTAATATTGGGATGAGAACGTCCCAATGTCAGGCTGGTCGTATTAGCGCCAAGCGTACCGCAATTGGTAATTCAGTAATAGTGTGCTCTGATTGACATATGTATATTATGAATCGCATGTCAGAATAACCGCAAGCCTTGTTTGGTGTGGTCGTTAGTATTTTATCTGTTTTAAGTATTTGTTCATGCTCTCAATATATAAAAGCTAACATCCTATATCACTCATAAAACTAATGAAAAATAACGGACCCAGAATTGAGCTCTGGGGTACGCCTGTTAAAACTGCCCTTTGCTGTGATTGATTTTCATTTTTAGTCGTACAAAATTAAAAACATGGTTTATACATGCTGTAACAATTTTGCTTCTCACTATAGGGATCTTGGAAACGGTAAGAGATACAGCATCGAAAAACTACAAACACTATTTCATTGGCATTTTTTATCCTTGTGTAAAAGTTTTTTATAAGACGTTTCGTCTTTTCCCTACTCTAAATATGGATCTGTATTTTGTATTGCATTTTTTTGTAGCATTTGAACCGTTGCTAATGTTTCGTAGCTGTAAGCATCAAGGAAAAAAAATCACTTTTTTTCAAATTAATGTTACTTTATTATTTATCAAAATTTATAATTATTGACAATGAAAGTGAAAAAATTAAATTGAAGTTTGAGGTTCAAATGCTACAAAAAAATGCAGTAAAAAAAATACAGGTGTGTATTTAAAATAACATACTTGGTGATTTGTCGCGAAAAGACAAAACGTTTTATAAAAAAACTGTTTACACTAAATTGTAAGGATAAAAAACGCCGAAGAAAAAGTGTTTTTAATTTTTTGGTCTCTTCAAATAACGCCGGGAAGAAAATAAAAACGAAAATTAAAAATTTTACTTTTTTTCAAAAATGTCAAGAACAGCAAGAGATTAAGATATTTTCGAACGACACATTCCTGATCGCAAAATTCTGCAACTTTGCCCCAATTTAACCGATGCTGTATCTCTTACCGTTTCCAAGATCCCTGTAGTGAGAAGCAAATTGGTTACAGCCTATATACACACTGGCTAGTGTTAAAATGATTTAATATTTTTTATTGTGTGCTAACTACAATAATTAACAATATATTGATTAGAGATATTAGGTATAATTGGAATTAGGCAAATAAAGGCCAGACATATTATATTTTCTATATATTTATTATATTTAGAATTACAATTAAAATGATATATACAAAATATTTACAATAAATAAAGTAGAATACTTTAAAATCTTCTTATAATTCAGTTAAAAAGCTGCTCCAAGCCTACAGTCTTGATAATCACAAACTATTCCATTTTTTTAATTTCATTTTCCTTACTTTCTTACCCGGGAAATTCAAGAACATTTGATACATTTTCCTAATAAATAACAAGCAATTAGCAATTGTGGAGCACTTTTTTAAAACACGATATATTAGTATGTTACAAGATTATTATTTTTGGACCTTTTCAATACAGATGTTTACAATTTTTGCATGTTAGAATGATTAACAAATTATTTACCGCCTTTTAAAAAAACACTCCTCTCATTTCATACACATAGTGCACAACAAAATACATAAATTTAAAACTAATAACAACTTGAACTCTATAATTTATTCAAAATGGCTTTTTGAGAAATAGTTAAAAAAAACTAAATATTAAACCCTTCATATATTAATTAGACAATAAAAACACAAAATGGTGTAGTTACAATGTTAACAAAATGTACAATGTTCAAATAACAATGTTTTTTTTTCAGACCATTTTATTATACGAGCATATAATATCAAGTAAGTATACATCTTATAACAGTATTTTCAAATTATTTGTAAAGTGGCTGATATCTATATATCGGTCATTACATAACTGTAAACACAGTAAACAACAAATAAAAATAGAACGTGTATGTGCATCTGTTGTTGTTACTCAAGGTTTATGTTGCAAAAAGTGTGGATTAATGCCTATCTTATAGATGAAATATCACTATATCTTTCCCACATATCATTAGCTATGTAAAGCGTGAAAAAACTTTCAAAATTTATGAACTTGCGCCACAATATCGTGTGACATCTGATAGTGTTTCAAACCGCACAGCGCCCCCCCCTTAAATTTTTAGAGACAGTTTTGAAACTGGAGTTACACAAATATGACATAAAAACAATTGCTGAAACGCCTATTTTAAAACCGATATTCTGATTAAGTGAAATTTCCTACAAGTCTGTTTTGCAATTTCTAAATCGATTGAAAAATGGTGGAGATGGAAGGACTGCATTATTTGACATAGTTGGATGTGAACCACTCGTTTGAAATACTGAATGTCAAGTAGGCCTTGGAACTAATAAAACGGATTGCAATGAATACTTCTAAAAAAAAAGAATGGTTATTATTCAACAGCAACATGGGTACTTTTGAATAAAAAAAAATTGAAAACAGTTGAAATCATGACTTATTTCATTATTTGAAAGAGGACTAAATTTTTGTAAATACTGAAATAAAGTATTCTCTATTTCAAACAAGTATCTCACTGCCATGTGAAACAAAACTAAAACAATCCTTTCTACCACAGCCGTTTTCCAGCCAATGAGGGCTACCGCGCTTGAATTCACGACGAGAAGCGCTAGTGTAGGGTAAAGTCCATGTCACTGAACGTTAATGTTTACTATGGCTTTTTAACGCGAGTATTTAGTAATTTTTATAAACTAGCTAAAAAAACATTTAACACGATGGCACAAGGGGAAAGTAGTAATTTACTTGCTCAGTAGGGAAATTATTGTACCTATCAGAGGTGTCTTATGCCACTAAAGTTAGGTTATCTCAAGCATGAGCATAATGAAAACAACGAATGTGCATGATTATTACTTACGATTTTTTGTAGTAGACTCCTTTTGTAACGCATAGTCGTCAGGATTAAAATGTTCCTTACAAACACACAAATGTATCAACGGAGTAAAGATCCATGCGAATCGCTACCAACCTTATCTCATGGAAGCATATGTCCGCCTTTTGTTTCGTTACAAAATAGAACTGCACAACACTAAGTCATAATTAACAAGTTTATTTATTTACTGGCGTACGAAATAATTATAATAAAAACCTATAAACGTTTCCGCGCCTAACAATAACTTTTGACAGCAACCTTATTCTCCAGTGGCGCCAACTGGTGAGCCTAAAACCGGTAGCCCTCATTAACCCTGTACATCTGAAATGTCATTGTTATGTCCAATACATGTGTTTTGTTATATTTCTATAACTCAAGTTACTGTATCTCAAAAAATAGAAAATAGAAACTCTCCGTTGCCACAAGTATACAGTGTATCCACGTTAAAGTGGTCACAAGCCTATAAAATCTTTATTATTTAAGATAATTTGTTGTGAAGAGTATCAAAATCTGCCTTTTTTACGATATGTCATTTTCTAGTTACACACGCACGGCCTACTACGATTTTTTTATACTCCCAAAATTCGAGCGATTTTTAATCCAAAATCTGATGACACAGGTTAATCAACACCCCCATAAAAAGTCTGTACCATATCTCATCAAAAAATATCAAACGATATTTATTTTATTAAGTCAAAATAGGGAACTTGCACATTTTTTTTTACTTCATAAAAATGTTCTACAGTACTAAAAAATAAGATATGCAAAATATGACGCCTTAATTCCCAATAATAAATTTGTTATAAATTATTAAAGTTTCGCGCGCGAGCGAACCGTTTCAAACAGGTTCAAAAGCGCGGGAGTAGTCGTGACATCACACCATACCACGACGGAGATCCCAGCACTCGACTGCTTGATTTCAGCCTTAAAAATACCAGCATCGCCATAAAGTGTATAGGTACTTAAAATGGAAACAAAAAACTCCTTATTTTACCCTAAATTCTTTCAAACATAAGACTAAGTCTGCTAAAAATGCTTAGTTGCGACTAAGCATTTTGTAATTATTTCTTTTTATTCCGTGATCAAGTCATAACTATTTTATGTTTATAAATTATTACTAAAAGCTAAAAAAATACATACTTCTCTGCCTTGACCCCGCGGACCTCTCCAAGGTAAAAACTTTCACTATTTTGTATAAAAGATGCCACCATAAACATATCCACTTTAGGCAAATTATCAGATTGGCCCTTTGAAAAACCTTGATCAGTCATTTTAAAATATCTGTACAACTACAATAAGCGGTACTATAAAACACAATTATATATTTATATCAGAACAGTCACTAACAAATCAACCACAGTCTTATAACACCGGTAAACATCTGATTGTATTGCTTCCCGGCGCGACGACTACCGAATATGGCATGGTGTGACGTCACAGTCAATAGTAGCTCGTTTCGGGCCACTTCAATTTTATCGCTGTTTAGATCCTTTATACTGATCGCGTAGAATTAGAAAACTTATTTTTTTGTGAAGTACACGTTTTATTACAACGTTACGCTATGTTTTTTAGTATTATTTTTATTTTTAAAATTATAGGCAAGTTCCCTATTGACAAAAAGCTTCAAAATATGTAATAAAAGAAGTAGGCCTTGGAAAGGAACATTCAACTGTCGAATAGAGAAAATATACATTGTTAATCAAAAATATGTCATTAATTCACTGAATATTGAAATTTGTTTCTAAAAAATAATCATACATTTTCAACACAACAATCCAAATGAGCATTTCCAAAGAAATTCAGAGGCTTGTGCCAACCTTAACGTGGACATACAGGATATTATGTGTGTTGATTTCATTTGAAAGCAAGAATCTAAGTACGAAAACATTTTCAAAATTGTTATAAACGAAAACCGCTCCATACAACTTTTATAATAACAAACGATGTTTTCAATGAATACAACGAAAAAATTTTCATTTTCATATTTTCAAAAGGAGAATAAATGATATCATCATGCCATGTTCAGCAAAAACTAAAATAGTAAATGTGCTATCTGAGTAGCGATAATTTACCACAACCCACTATTTTCAATGCTTCATCTTTACAACACAATCAAAGAATATTATGGTAGATTAGTTTTCAGATCTAAAACAGTTTGACGTTTTCTTCGTCTTGTAGTTTTATTCAAAACAAATAATAAGCAAAAATTAACAGCCTAATTTCCTGTGTGGAAGCAAGTCCGAAAACTAGTCAAGTTAAATGTGAAAATTAGTCAAATTAAATGTGAAAAAATTTTGTATAAAATTATTGGCGGGATTTGATATCTTATTTTCAAATTGTTTTCCAATTTAGATAAATATTTATATGTGAAAAATAAATTTTGAGATGTAAGAAAAAATTAAGATACTGTAAAAACAAACAAAATTATTTTCATATCTTCACACAAGAAATATAATTTTGAAATGAATAAAATGTCACCGAGAATATGTTATTTCTGCATCCATTCGAAAGTTATGGTTAAAACAAAAAAAATTTTAAATATTTCTTGCAAGGGAGAAAAAAATTTAAATTCTGTTAGGGTTAAACACAGCGGTGTTTAACCCTCGAAATGTCGCCTTTATGCAGGAGCATAAAGGTGACAAATTCCAGTGTTATAGGTAACAGGCGTGTCATGACTATTTTATATAAGTTACATAATTATGTGACGTCGCACTAAAATGGTCCATTGTAAAATTGAGAAACGTAATCTTTGTAAGTTCTGGGGGCTCAACTGGTTTCATTTGAGGATTTGAATGAAATCTGCTGTTGAAAACACAATCTCTTTGAATAAATGGAAGATGGTTTATATGATAAATACTTATAAGCCAAATTTTAAATGTGGAGAGGTAAATAAACAAGTGTCGAGAGTTAACAGCCACGTCTAATAATTGTAATAATAATCGGTGAGTATGATTAATCGGAGAAACCTTAATAAATGTAGGTTACGATTATGAACCTTAATGATAATCATTTCATCCCTAATAAAATGTAAGGATAATTCAAGAAAAATGAAACGTCATTTAAAAAAAGATGTTTGTAAAGAACGTTAAACAATAATTCAATGTAAAATACTTCTAAAAACAAATTAATTTTGGTGAAAAAATAAAATTAAAATTAGAAATGTGTTTTTTGACATAACATCTGAATAGATGCTGGTAATGAAATTTCATACAACAGCACAAAAAATGCCATCAGTAACAAAAAGGCTGTATCATTATCAACCACAGTTTTGAGAAAACCACAACAAACTGTTTCGTTTAACAGGAAATACATTACATACAAATTTTTTCTTGACTGTTGACCAAAATATTTTTTTTTGACAATACTTCTTGGGTTTTTTTGGCCAGCGATAAATAAAAAAAAACACAAGAAACACTGTCAAAAACATTTATTTTAAAGTTACTTGTTGCAATATGCAATGTTCTACCACCTGTAGTACTAAAAATCAAATAAATGATTTTTAGTACTACAGGTGGTAGAACACAACATTTTAATTTCAAACTTTATTACGTCACTTCTATCAAAATTATCACTTTTGTAATGTATACCTTTTTGTTGTATAACAATATTGCATATTGCAACAAGTAACAAGACGGAGTAAATGTATAACTGTTTATCCAAGTTCAAAGAATACAAAAACCAAAAAATATTATTAAGGTGGCATTAGCACCCCCTCGTGGCACTGTGGGCCGAAGCCCCACTGTGGCATCCAAATCAGTTTACATGTCTTCAATTTAAAGTTATCAGAGACTTTTTTTTTAATGTTCCTTTTAAAATTCTCTATCAATCTGTCAAGCCGGATTTTTGATTTTTAGCTATAATTTTTTATAATTTTGTTTTAAAATTGAATTTTTACTGAAAAAATATCGTTTTTTTCAATTACAATCAGTCTACAGGTCTTCAAGTTAAAATTATCAGAAAATTTTTTTTTTTTTTGTTCGTTTTGAAATTCTCTAGCAATCTGTCGAGCCGGATTTTTGAATTTTAGCTATAATTTTTTATAATTTAATCTAAAATTGAATTTTTACTAAAAACTTTTGGCAGTTGTCAAGAATAAAAAAAGGAAATGAAAAATTTACTTTGGCAAATCAATTATGTTTTTGTAAAGATTTAGTGAATCTTTATATATGTGTGACCTGTAGAATAATTTTAATTGAAAAAAAGACGATATTTTTTAGTAAAAAATCAATTCATTTCAACATTTTTTACACTTTTTATTTTATGACTTTAATACTCCATTGATAGACACACAAGAATACTACCAACTTGGATATGTAAAAAATGAAAATTGACTGCAAATATTACATACATAATGTTTAATTAATTCCTGTAATATATCGTCGGCTTATCCAAAACCCCCTAAGTCTATATTTGTAAAGTTTACAAGGGACACAAAAAACTTGCTGCAGCTTTAGAAATTTTAAAATTTTACTTTTTTTTGCATCGTTAGGTTAAAAATAATTCTAGAATACGTTTGTGGAAAACTTTTGTTCTAAATATATTTAAATTAGACATAGGAAGTATTGATATTAAAAGTGAGGAATTGAAAGAGACAGATATTATTTTTTAATTTTTTTGAAAGCTGTCAATAGATATCTCTATGAATATTTTAAACTTACGCAGTTTTCTACGTCGATGCGACATATTTAAAAATCATCTGCACCAAAACCTCCAAATCCGGTAAAATCAGACTTAGGAAGTTTTGGACGTAAGTTTCGACGATATGTAATTTCTACAAAAAACTTCCTACAAATAAGTTTATAATTCAAAATACATATTTTCTTTTTATTCTGTTTTCATAATTTATTGCCACTGTAATTACACCTTTTTACTTACCTGAAGAATAAAAAAAGCAAATTTGTATATCTTATCTACTTAGTGTTATTAAAATAATTTTCATCTAATTTTTATGTCTCTCCTTACCCACAAATATATCAATTTCCATTTAAAAAAATAACATCTCATATATTTTAATATCTTATGGTCCAGTTAAAAATTCTATAAACCAATCACCAGTTAAAACAATTGGTTGTAACAAACAGAAAGAAAAATAAATTATATATTTAAATATTTAAAAATTAACACAGAATATGAACACTCACAAATGATATTAAATTAATGACAGGACGATGGTGACAACAGTTTTTTTTTTTGGTAATTACTTTCTGATATCAAACATTAAATTTCTTATTTGATACAACCATTTATTTTGAAAATTTTCAAAATACAGCATATTTTTTTAAAATTAATAATTAGTCAGTACTTTGCATCTGCAGTGCATATACAATATTTCTATTTATATAGACATTACAATAAAAATTGCTGTATTTTAAAAAATGGGCTCTTGCTAATACTATTGTAAGCAACAACAGTCTAGAAAAGTACAGAAAAAAGAGAAGATAAGAATATTTATTGATATGTTACACATTTGAAATGGGAAGCAAATTATATAATAAAATAATACAAAAATGTCCACCATTTAAAAGGACCTGATCATTTTAATACTGTTACATCTATGTACTGCAATGAATCTGAAATGAGCCCAGAGATGACGTTATCAATATTAAAAACTTAAATCGAACAGCCGGCGTAGTATGGACTTATACAGATATTCTAGATTGTATAGAGATGGATATACCATGCTTTCATCTCAAAACACTACATAGGGAAGTGTTCGGTTAAGCTGGGGCATTTCCCTATTTTCCCTAGATACAAAATATGACTGGTATTTGCCACAGTGTATGCAGTCCATGCTCTCCCCTGTATTCAGAATGTATGGGTTTGAATGACGCTGCTTTCCTATACAGTGTGAAACATGATATAAGGCATACAGTGGATCAAGAAGCTGAGAACTAATTGGAATTGTGCTAGTAAAGAAGAAATAAGTTAGAGACGCAGGTAGTGATCTCTAGTTAGAGATGGGAAAACACCGGGTTTTTATTTTTTATGAGTTTATACCCTGGTTTGCACCCATTTTTATAAAGGGTGCATTGGATTTTTTTTATTTTTCTTTACGACCAGATGTATCTTTAAAAATCATGAATTTTGATACCAGATAACCTTATATTAAATGATATGAAAGTCCATTAATTTACAAAAACACATTGGTTGGTGTATTTAACATAAAATAATAACACTTTTTAATTTATTTCATAAATTAATAAGATGCAAATTCAAACAGCATCATTTAGTCTAATTATTCCTATGACCAATATTTGATATCTGATGTAATTTTTACAATAAGTTGTGGTTTTACCATGGTAAAATTTTGTTAATGTTAATGAAATGAAACCTTTAATATCAGTGGCGGCTGGTGAAATTTAGATTATCATATCTTAGTATTGGAGCCTGGGACCCTAGTAATACTACAAAAAATTAAATGACGTTTTGCAAAGAAATCATTGCGTCTGAAGTGCCTCCCCAGATTATTTTTTACACAATTTGTAAAATAATTGCAAAACTTTTCAGAATCAGATGGAAATATATTGACATATTTCAAAATTAATAAAAAAAATATTGCTTTTTTATAGTTAAATTTTTTGAAATTTGCAGTAAAAATGAATTTAAAATGAAATTTTAAATTGGTGTAACTATAAAAAAAGAAACGTTTTTTGAAAAAATTAGAAATCTGCAGATATATTTTGCACCTGATTCTGAAAAAAATAATATGAGTAGGTAGGCGCAATTTTTTTTTGCAAGTTTCAATTTCAATCACAATATTTTCTTTGCAGAACTTCATTTACTTTTGAGTTAGAACCTTAATGTATCACTTGGGTCCTATGTGCCAATTCTAAGATATGACACTGTTTAATACTTTTGTTTGAATCACTGGGTCCCTATTATGCAGCATTTCGATTTTGCTGGAAAAAAATAAGAAATGATTGAAATTATATTAAATACAACGTAGATAATAACAAAATAAAGAGTTCACATTACTTACTAATTTTTTTTTAAGCTAAGCCAGAAAATGTAATTGAATTGCTGATTATTAAAAGGTATTGCTGATTATTAAAAGGTATTAAGTCAATTTTCCTCATTGTGAGAAAATCAATATGGTTTTACTGAACAGAATAGTTGGAATTAAAACATTATTGAGTCCGTCACACTGAACATAATGTGCATATTATCTTTTTTGTAATCCAAGTTTCAGCATTTTGGCAAATGGCCAGGAAAATAATTGTTTAAAAAGATATATGTTGTATTTATCTATGATAAGTTTTGTAAAAGTAGTAAATAATAATTAGCAAAAAAATATTTTTTTTCAGTGTTATTATTTTTTCATTTAACTCTATATTTTAAACTTTTACCAAGAAGAGAAAACCTAAATTACTTTTAGTTTTAAATAAGAACATGTTTAATAAGCCGCATTACTTGTGTCCTTTAAAAAAAACTTCCCAATTGCTTCATCTAAAATATGTAAGAATTAACGGGAGTTGTACCTTATTCAACCAAATTTCTTTGCTTTTTCAAGTGGAAAACATGCCAAAACTCAAAATGCCAAAAATTGACTTGGTTCCTTTTAATAATAAGCAATGTAATTAATTAACTAGTGGATTTCATTTTATTTCCATCAAATACAAAACAAAAAAAGAAATGTAGTCGTAAAATTTAAATTTTTCATTGCACCCGGTGCAATCATAAAAACCCAACCGGGAATAAACCGACATAGACAGTTATTTTCCGATTATTTTTAATTCAAATTAACATAGTCGAACTGATATAGTCAGGCTGCTTTAAAATTAGTGTTGGGCGGGTAATAGAGTATTCGTTACTTTGTATTCGTTACTCGCAAATACCCGAAGTACTGAATACCTGCTTTTAAAAGTAATCGTTACTCTCTTTAGGATTTCAAGATTATTTTCAATGTAATGAAAACATAAACAAGTGTGTATCCTGACTTCAAGCCAACATAGGTATCTATTATATTATTTGTTAGTAAAATGCTATTAATAAACATTCTTAAACCTATGGAAGAGCTTTGTTTATGTTACAAGTAATCATAATCATTAATCACTGAACTTTATTTACTTATACGAGGCGAGTGCTGTACCTATGGGATACGCAGTAAGTATTAGGTAGGTATATACATACCTACTTCATAAACGTATCTTAATGATTGCAAAGTAACGAATACAAAGTAACGATTACTATCCGTAGAAGTAACGTATTCAAAAGTAAACGAGTATTCCCATCACTATTTAAAATGCAACTTCTTCTTAAAGGGTCAAAGCCATAATAATGTTATTCGATCTAATTGTAAGCAGACCAGTTGTGCATAGGTATATCATAATACCGGGTTTACACATGCATAGATTTAGTGGCACCAGTGGTACTGGGCACCAATAAAAGTAAATTTCATATGTAAACCTTTACTGGCATGCAATTTTTGTCAGTGCATGCATGGATGAAAAAAGTTAGATTGTTCTAACTTTATTATGCACCAGTAATGACTCATTCACCACTACAAATAAAATTTGCAAGTGTAAACCTGTTTAAGCGTGCTAGTATATATTATTTACTAGCTCTTGTAACACATTTTTGTGTTAATTTTAAGTTTGTTAAGTCAAATTTATTGAGTGGAATAAAAAATAATATTAACTGAAAATTTTTGTTAATTATTATTTACTAACTTTTACAAATCTTATCACAGATAAGTATAACATATATCTTTTTAAACAATTATTTTCCCGGCTATTTGCCAAAACGCTGAAACTTGGATTACAAAAAAGATAATATGCACATTATGTTCAGTATTACTGACTCAATAATGTTATTTTTAATTTCAACTATTCTGTCTAATAAAACCAAAAATAAATAAAACATAATTGTTTAAAAAGATATATGTTATACTTATCTGTGATAAGATTTGTAAAAAGTTAGTAAATAATAATTAACAAAAATTTTCAGTTAATATTATTTTTTATTCCACTCTATATTTTAACTTTTATCAAGAAGAGGAACTTAATTTGTTTTCAAATTTATTTATAATAATGAGTAAAAAGAGGAGCCATGTAGAAATTATTAAAATTTTAGAGTAGAGCAATACCCATGTTTATGAGATGTACATTCTAATGTATATAAATAGGGACAGGAATTTAAAATATGCTTATGATGGCAAGATGGTTTGAAATCTTCCAATGTAACGGCTAAAATACATTCTATACGGAATGCATATACATAATAAAATAAAATTTCAAAAACCAAGTTTTTTATCCATACAGGATCTTTTTTCCATTCCAAATCGTTAATCATATCCTCAACCCACAATTTTGCAACTATTTGACAGTTTCTACAATTAGTTCACTTGACATTTTTACACAGTTACTAATAGCGCTTGCAATCTACAAATGAGACTGGCGAGAGAAAATTTAATTTAATGTGTAAACTGGCATAAAAGTTCAACTGGCGTTAACATTGGCGTGCTGCCAGCACATCATTGCATGTGTAAACCCTCCTTAAGCAACTTATTTATAACTACTTAAGATCGAGATTGGATATAGAATTGAATGGTGTTACTTCGTAATAATAATTATGACTATATTACAACAAAAAAAAATTTTAGTTTACTTTTTTTAAACACAAATTTTTTATAATTAGAAGTTTCTGAAGGTTCGAATTTAAGTGTCATTATTAAACGATTCAAAAGTAAATTCACTTTCAATTAATTTGATGCCAAACATTTAGTTATAGCAACATAGTAATAAAAACAAGATAAAGTGTTTTTGTTGCCGGCGAGACATTTTTTTGAATTACAATTTGTTAACAGACATTTTGTATTATTTTCTTAAAAATTGATCCTCTGTATCACTTCAACTGGCCTCAAAGTGCTACGATAGTATTAGTCGAGACCACAGAATTTTCTATCTAATGTTATTTTAAGCAACATCTACGCATATTCAAGATACATCTAAATACATCGAGACATTGCCTAAGAAGAATATATTAATCATCATCTATAACAAACCCTGTTCTTGCCTGTTGTGCATGCTGATTTCTCTGCAAAATATTCATACACTGCGTTAAGCAATGAAGCCGAAGCTGCCGAGGTTGCCTTGAGGAGCAGTAAATTGGGATCAATAAAAAATTTGCTGCCAGCCGATTCGATTGTTCGACATAATGCAGAGTCAGCCTGTTCAGTTTGTTGCAGCTGAGATCGGACACAACCCAGAGCGTCAAGCACTGCCAGGTGCTCCCGAGGTGGTAGAGGAGGACTGTTCGCACTTATAGCCTGAAAATGATATACAGGTGATAACTGTTGATTTATAAAAATATTTTTTTAACCTCATAAATGGAACATGTCTACAAATATTTTAACCAAAATTTTGATGTTTCGTGCTACATATAAAATAATACATTAACTGTCACGTGCAATATTCTGTGCAATATCAGCATTATTTAGGGCGTCTTGTCAAACTGTCATAAACTTTATCGTTGATACCAAACTGCAAATAACTTGATTTAAATCGACTTACTTAGCTACATAGTATCTCAGATTTTATACTAGTGTTCTTCCCGAGGTTTTCCCTGCCACCCTGTATATATTATCCATTCAAAATAGTTTTTTTTTTTAATTGAGTAAGTCCAGAACGGGTGACTAGTTGGTTAGTATACAAATTATATATCGTGTGTAAGTAAGTAAGTAAGTTTTATTCTGTTTCAATTCATATATACAATGTATAAAACAGGTCACAGGAAATAGTACACATTAAAAAAATACATTTAAAAAATACATTAAAAAAATACATTAAAAAAAATACATATACAATACATGATGAGCTTAACATAATAAATCATGTTCAAAGTATTCTTGAAGAGAATATGGCTCCATATTGCATATATATTGGAAGGTTTGCTGAGTGAAACATTTGAGGTTAACATTCTCATTCAATTCCCTGGGAAGAGCATTAAAAAAATTTCAGTGCTGCATAAAATGGGCCTTTTTCGGTAAGAGTTAACCGATGAATTGAATAAGCATAATTGTTTTTGTTCCTGGTATCGTATATGTGATTTATATGTTTGCCTTAATAAATTCTAAATTGTTTTTCTTTAAAAATACTAAACAGGAATAAATATATAAACCTGGAATTGTAAGTAGTTTATTTTCTTTAAAACAACCTCTACAAGACTCATCATATTTCATTTTAAGAATTATTCTGATTGCTCTCTTTTGTATTTTAAAAATTTGAGGAAGGTCTGAGGAGCCCCCCCAAATTTCAATGCTATATTTGGCTATGGAGTAGAAGTTTGCATAGTATACCTACATTTAAAAGAGCAGACACGTGAAAAGAGTTTGATAAAATTCTGAGAGCAAAGCAAGACTTATTTAGTTTTTTAACTGTAGCTTCAATGTGCAAGAACCACTTGATGTTACTGTCTAGTGTTACACCTAATAGTTTTGTTGATTGTATTGTTGATACCGGCACTAAATCAGTTAGATACTCAGGTACTTGGATATTTGATCTATCAGTTTTAAAAATTACACAATTGGATTTTGATTCATTTAAAACTTATACTAAACCAAGTCTGTACTAATGTGGTTGTAATCTCGTTTAGGGTTTTACCCATGATCAATAAGTTGGTGTCATCAGCATAACTGACAATTTTTAATTTAACATTATCATCTATTACATTGACTAAGTTGTTAATAAAGATTACAAAAAGAAGTGGCCCAAGAACACTTCCTTGAGGCACTCCATAGTTGTAACTTTGAATATTGGATTCATATTTTCATCTTTTGCTTTCTGTTTTGCAAGTATGATGCAAATGTGTAAAACGGCTAATGTGGCCAACTCTCAACAAAGACCGATTGAACAAACGAGATAGAAGTAGCAGTGTGAGCGTATTGAAGCTGACTGGTGGGGCATAGACTGAGCCTGTCATTATGTTTACTGGGTGTGTATTATTCCATCTCATTTCATCCTAGTTCGCAGCCATCACTCGTATTCTTTTTCTAACTGGCCACACTTGGCGCTATACATATGGTATTTTATGATGCATGCATCAATGCTTTCTTGTGCAGTTAATTTGTACTTGTGTTTATTACCACTTGTAACAACTCTAGAATAACGTGCGGTACCTCCTAATTATCACATTAAACACAATATAATAATACATATAAAAAATATATATATATATATATATATATATATATATATATATATATATATATATATATATATATATATATATATATATATATATATATATATATATATATATATATATATATATATATATATATATATATATATATATATATATATATATATATATATATATATATATATATATATATATATATATATATATATATATATATATATATATATATATATATATATATATATATATATATATATATATATATATATATATATAATAATTTTAATGATGAGATGTTAGAGTTGGCTGTAACATTTTTATTAGGTTAGTTGTTCTCTTAATATGCGGGTAAATTTTTTTTTGGAAATGATTTTCTAACGTCGCCAAAATATTAGAATCACTATTAAGAAACCGAATAACTAATTATTTCAATAAGTATAAAGTATTATCTGATTCTCAATTTGGTTTCCGAGAAGGCAAATCGACGCAAGATGCCTTACTTCCAGTGCATACAATGCACTTAATGAAGGTAAGGCAGTCCTATGCATCTTCATAGATCTTGCCAAAGCTTTTGATATAGAGGATTATGAGATGTTACTAGACACCCTTAAAATCTTGGGTTTTTGTGGAACTAGTTTGTTTAAAAACTACCTGCTACAAAGAACTCAGCGGGTATCTATAGATAATGTGGAGTTAGAATAAATTATTATTATTATTATATTATTATTATTAGTAGTACTATCTACATGTGAATCTTATACTAGCTATGCTGCCAGTTAATTATATGTTTTTTGTTGTGAATAACAGAGTTTTTTTATGTTATGATTTTTTTGTTTGAAGTTATATTTCCATTTATAATATAAAGTGAAAGGTTTTAAATACTACGATGCAATAATAATTTTAGTGCTTATTCCACATTACTTAACAAGCATTTTATATATCAATATTCTTTTAATATGAAAATCATAGTTACGTTTTATTAATGATAAATTTATGAAAAACTCGTTTTGATTGAATAAAATATTGTAAAGGATACCTACAATGAAAATGTTTAATGTAATCTCGCTTAGATTTCAGCTTATGGGTCTAGGCATAATAACATTTTAAAGGTCATTTTAGGTCAAGTAAAATTATTAAAGGAGTTACATAAATTTAAATGGTTAATTGTTTAAAAGAAAACGTAGAAAAAGATTTCATAAAAAAAAACAAAAAACCCTTCCAACTCCAAAACTACCCTTTCACACAGAGATTTGGGGATGACACTTAGGTATGCGAAAGAAAACCCTATATAAGGTATCTCTATCAAACTTCAAAATTTTCTGCTTAATTTTCCTTGCCTTAAAATGACCTTTAAAATATCATTAAGGCCAGACCCATGAACCAAAATCCAGCCATAATTTCTTCCAAATACCTTAGTATGTGACTCTGCAACAGCTCGAAGTCCATTAACCCACTCCTGCCTAGCCCTAGCATCAGCTGCTCTAAGTTTTAACATATCACCCGAAGCACAATTAACTGTGAAAGTCTTTGAGTCTTCATCACTAGGACAAATTACAGCCCCAGCAAGATGAACCGATCCTCTGGGGACTGTCCCATCAGGCTTCTCCCCCTCACAAAGGTAATAATGCAGCAAACCTGCGTTTGCATCCACCAGAAAATATCGATACTGCCACCCTTTCATTACATTTGTATACTTGTACAGTTGACCAGAAAACTGTCTCTGCTTGGTGTGCAGATCCATAACTGACTGAAAATAAGAAAAAATTTAAAATGTTTATAATTATTGTACATATGTGCTCTTGAAAATGTTACACTTGTTCTCGAAAATTGATTAGGTCCATTTACACTTAACATTGTTTTACCTCTAAATACCTCTTGATTGAATAAAGATTTATTAAAAACAAATAATTTGTATGACATAAATAATCAATAACAGAATAAAAAAATAAAATTCTAACCTCAACAAACTTATTGTGAGTCATTAAATGTCAGCCTCACAAATGTCATCATAACAACTGGAATGTAAAAATGGTACTATAAGATGGAAGTGGTTAAAAAAATAAAACTTTAAAATTGAAAAATATGATGTGGCTGACATCTTTCATATTAATCAAAAACTTATTATATTTTAATATACTGTGTATTCCTGGTTGTATAATCCACAGGAATGTCCTGAGCTAGTCATACCATGTATAAATTATACAGATTATATTAGTTAATCTTTTTATTCTTGTCGTTAGGCCGCTCTGCTCTCATAAAAAATCCAAAAAGAACATTGTTTTGTAAATAGTTCAAATGTTAATGTATAGTTGAATTTAAAAAATCTATAATTCTAGCATGAGGGGTGAAGCGTTTAATCCACAGTTATAAATATTAATGCCAACCCTCAGGTTTATCTGAGGGCCAACCCTAAACATTAAATCAATATCTTTTGTATGTTGTAGATATTTTTAGTTGTTGTTAGCCTATTTCTTTCCACGTTACGCCAATGGCAACTTTTGCAATCAAAAGACCTTTTCGGGTGCAGAAAATTTTAACCAGTAGTTATAACCTCTGGATTCTTTAGTTGAGTTCAAAATCAAAATTAATTTTAATCAATGATAATCGAGAGGTTATAATCACTGGTTAATACTTCTCTGCACCCGAAAAGCCCTAAAGTAGTTTTTTCTTATGGTCTATATTAACCGCGGATCATCTGATCTACGAGTAGCTCCAGTTGGCAGTAGTCTCGAAGTTCCAGTGAATCCCATCTTAGTTTGTGCTCATTATGTATTTTTGCGCTGCGAAAGCGTTAAACACGTTTACTAAAAGTTAATGTTCATTGGTTAATGCGAATTTACTATTCTATGATTGGTTATAAATTAAACTGTTTGCTTACGGTTCGAACACGAGAATCCGGCTTTGGATATTTGCGTTTTCGTTACGTAGTGTTTTACTGAGGATGAAAATTTTATTTTTTATAATGTTGTGTGTAGGGCAGTCGAGTTTTCATAATTAGTGCTCTTTCCAGTATGTGTCAAATGTATCTGGCTACCTCAGTTTAATTATGAAAAAAGTGCTAGGTACTATAAATAAAATTCAAGTGCTAGATTTTTTTATTGACTTCTACTGTAAGTAACCGTTAAATAGCTGATTAAATTATACATCAAAGGAGTGGATAATGAGAAGATAGGTAATTTTAAAATTAGTACTCAAATTTATTATTTTATTTAATTATCACTCTCCATAAGGTAATCGAATAACCTTCATGATTTTAGTAACCGAAGCATGCGAAAGCTAAGTAATCAGAATTTACTAAGTAGGCGTTTGATTTTCTGTTTTATATGTATGTTGAATGGCTACTTTTATTGAAATTTTATCAAATATTAGCATCTCTCCTAAATGGTTTTATTTTCTTTTTTGTTTATTCGATAACTTTATCTATACATATCAAAGGATGTATGTATTTCATAATATTTATATTTATTATCTGTGATCTAATATCTGAAGTATTAGTTCAACGATATGTTTTTTAAAAAATATTTAATATTCTGGAAACTTGACAGACCTCACAGCGTTATACGATGCACTGAAGTTACTGACAATGATCATGATGGCAGCGGCCCAGTGCTCATGCATGCTGGTTTGAGGACACTGTATATTGTGTTTTGCAGGAATACCTAAATAACTTCATTTATTTATTAAGCAAAAACATTTACTCACTATTAACATACCTACCTATGTTAGTTCATATAGGTTCGATTCTTCCTTTACCTTTACACATAAATCAAATCCTACATGACAAAAGGACATCAATTCACAATTCAACATAACCACTTATAACCACAAAAAGTCCTAATTATTGTAATGCAAATATTTACAATAAATTACTCTGGACTAAAAGAATATAATTATACTAATTATATGTTAAAAAAAAAAATGAAAAGAGTTCTTAACTCAAGGGCGTCATTAACTGCATGTACAGAAATTTTACTGATTGATTTATAAAATTAAATTCTATTCTGTAATTTTCTTAATTTTAAATTTTGTTGCAATGGATACAGACCTTGTATAAGAGCAAGGATAAGATTAGACTAGGTAATTGTTTTAAGCATAATATTTTACTTCATTTTCAGTTTTATGTATTTGTGTGTTCACTCCCATATATGACGTGCCAATATCTGTATTATATACAACTTACATACGTAAAAGCATATAAATCGCACCATATAAACTAAACAATCTCCAAATCCAAAGATAGAACTGCAGGGGCGGTATTTCATTGTTGAAAAAAACGCGGACACACAACCAGTATCTTCGCTTTACCTGGGTCGAGGAGTGGTTCGAACCCAGAAGTCGGCAAACAATAAAATCAATGATTTTCACTATCAACATTAGCCCATTTCGCTATCAAGATCGGCATGCATAAACACTTTTATTTTTATTATTATTTTCATGCGGTACAGCCATATCCTCTTATAAACATAAACTCTGGCCTTCAAAATAGAAAGCTGGAGTGGTATTTGACATGACAATTCCTCGAGTATGTAAATAAATAATAAATTAATAATTATTAACAAATTTATTTGCTAATTACTACATAAATATGACATATTAGCTAAAAGTTAATTTCTTACAAGGAACGATAGCGTTTTTATGGTTGCCATTGTGAAGGTAAATAAAAAACACAGTTTTTCCAATTTTGTCGCTGGTAAACGGTTTAAATATGATTCTAGAGTGTGTAATATTTGACACGAATGGAATTATCATCTTTATTTTCGTTTATATTTTTGTATAATATTGTGGAATTTTTGTATATGTACGAAATCATTTTTTTCATTTGGTAAAACATGACACAATTTTGTGATTCTTTCACGCATTCTGAACTTAATAAAAGACCATTAACTGTGTTCGTTATTATTAGTTTATTTCTGGTTTTAGTTTTGAAACGATTTAGTTATTTTTGTCAGGTATTGGCGAGGGATTTCCTTCTCACTGACCAAAAATGTTTACTCCTACTGCCAATTTTAGCAGGACTTTTAACTCTTTACATGGTACTCCAGGACCAGTAGCAGTGGGCCACAGCGTTAACTGACAAACGTAGCTGGTTTAGTGCATATCGACTCCCGGGTTCAAATCCCGGTTTCGATTTTGGTAAAGTCGAACGGTTTGGTTGTGTGTGTCCGCGTTTTTTTCAACTGTGTAACCCCTGTCCGAGCAGCTTCGGCATTGGTTTGGGGATTGTCTAATTTATGTGGTGTGTTTTATGATTTGCAAGCAATAAATTTTTGTTATATTCTTTGGTCAAATTCTAACAAAGCTCTATGACTTTTTGTTGTAGTCAATAGTTTTTGTTATGTTATAAGTATTTGCCTATTTTTAACCCCTCAAAAGTAGGTATACAAAAATTGTAATTTTTTATGAAATACCTACAATTTTTTACATCTTAAAATGTAGAATTGTTGCATAATATTGAATAAAATCAAGTTTTATATTCAAAATTTCGACTAAATATTATTGTTTGTAAATTATGAGTTATATTATAACGCATGATTTTGAAACATACCTTCTCTTCACAAACATTCCAATATTCAATTGAAATTTTTGATTTTGACTGGCTATACATATATAGATTTCTAGCTTCTAAATAAATAATTTTTTGATATCGCCCAATAATAGGGAAAAAGAGGCTTTCACGCAAAAGTAGAATATCGATTAGGGCACATACCCATTTCTAGAAATCTCCATAGCAAATCAAATCAAATGAGATTCTGCATGTTCAACGTGTATTTACACACACAAGTTGAAAAAAGCATGGAGAGAACTTATTGATGCGTGGAGATTTTCTAACTTTCCGCAGCAGCCCAGGAATTTTTCAGTAATAAACTGAAACACCGTGTACGTATTTATAAATAGAAAATATTGTACTTATGAATAAAAATTATCATAAAATTAATATGCCCAACAAACTAATTAGAGAAGATTTATCCTCGGATTTATATTTTATAAAAAATTTTAATTGGTACTTGCTTACATATAACTAAACTTATATAATCAAATTAAATTGAGTCTATGTGTCTAAATGTATCAGGAAATAAATAATAGTAATGCACTTGCCGAAAGGCCAAATCTAAAATTTGCATAAAAATAAAAAAAATTCGCCAAAAGAGTTGAAAATAAAATATTTTTATGTTTTTGATAAAATTATAAAGATATTGGAATCATCGCAGTAGGTCATATTACATAATTAAACAAAGTACAAATAACTAAATAACAGACCTGGAAAACCTAAAAAAGTCAGACTTTTATTTTTAAAGAAAAGGGGAATTTCTAAAACATTAAAAGTCAAGGAATTTTCACATGGAACCTGAAAAATTTGCTTCATTTAATTTCAGTTCCTTTTGTAAAAACTTTCATAACATTTTTGTGCCGCCCGTTATATCGATCGACAGTCGAGTTTATCAATAAATAAAAATTTAATAATTGAAAATCTAAAAGAATCTACATTATAACATCTCAAAGAATAGTTTACGACAGTGTTGCTAGTGTTAGGAGAGTAGAAAATATAAATATTAATAATAATTTTAGAAGATATGTTAAAGATTTGTGTAGTAAATATAAGAGGGCATTAGAGAGAGAAAAAAAAGAGAATAGAATAATATTAGTGCAGTAGAAAAATTGAAAAGAAAAGCATACATGGAAATTTCTATGCTGGAAAAAGAAAAGAAAAAATGTTTTGGGGAAAATACAAAATATGAGTCGGATAATATAGATAATAAAATAAATGATATATAAGCAAATATGTATGTATGAATCTTGGAATATTTTTTATTAGACATTTTCATTCTATTTTTATAATATACCTATCAAATGAAGTAAAATTTGTTATACTATTATACCTACATTTAGTTTATTCTGTTAGAATAATAATTAAGTTTTTTGTTTTAGAATTGTTATTACTAAAGCTGCAAATCGTTTCTGTGTATCATGGTCGTAGAGTACAGATGTACTTATTGTTGCCGGCATTCACCTTGACCGCGAAACTCTGTCTCCAGTCCAGTCTATTATTAGCTTTCGAGTTGTGTACACGTTAAGTCACTTGGGCGTATTGTCAATATTAATTTAATAATAAGGCATGGCAGACGTACGCAGATGTAGAAAAAGGCCATTTGCTGAAAAAATTCATAGGTGAATTCTCGGATTTATTCTATGATGGTGCTAAAATAATTTGTGGTGTGCCAGAAAGATTTGATGTGCTGGTATAAGCGTGATTGTGGACTTCACGTAAATAGTGTACACCATAAAAAATAAAAAAAATGGCGTGCCTTCGACAACACAGTTTATGTTTGATTTACTATTAATACTAATTGCCTGTGATGTTCTGCTGCACATACTCGATAAACAACGATTTCGAGAGTTCTGGAATAAATACAATGCCCAGGTGAAGTTACCAAGTCGCACAACGTTATGTAGGAACTATCTACCAACTGTAGACGTAGACATGGTTATCTGTTGATGAGACAACAGATTGTAAAAAAATTCTGTTTTAAATGTTGTAGTACGAGTACTGGACCCTCTTAAACCGACAGTTCCACTGTCTGCAGATGAGGCTGCAGCTATTAAGGAAAGCCAGACAAAATTCGAAGCTATTTCCGTTGAAACAGCTTTAAAAAATATTACGAAGAACTATAAACCATTACATGAAAGCATAAAAAAAATTAGAAAACAGTGCGTTGTCGTTAGCGGAGTCACTTCAAATAGCGGATGAAGTAAATTTACTGCTACACGCTATAGGTGACGAAACAAATGAACGTTAAAGAAAAGTTCGCAAGTGTGTTAAATAAAGACACCGGTTTTACCAAACTAAGACAAATATGTGATGGTGCAGCCCCAGATCCGTTAAGTGCATTCATAGACTATTTTACGTATGCGTGTATTACATCAGTAGGTGTCGAACGGTCGCGTTTTCAAAATATAAGAATATATTTTCACCAAAGCGAACATCACTCATGGAGACAACCATAGAAACATACCTGATGCTGCAAAATGGCTACACATCTTCTCCAGTTTGTGATAAGCAAGCCAGTTCATCAAGCTAGTTAAGAGGGTAAGTTTTATATACATTGTTATAAATTGTAACAGTTTATTGTTTCTCGTATTAGTTAATTTCGCGTACGTCACTGTCCCACGGAACATTTTTGACAGCCCTAGTTATTACTGTGTAATAATAAAAGAATAAGAAATATTTCCTTGGGATTTTTTAAATTTAAAATGTCTTATACCATGAGAGAGTTGCCGTATCAATCAAGTGTAGGATATGTAAATATTTAAAATTCTAAATTTTTTTGTACAAGTAAATAAAAATCAAATGAAATGTCATTTTCAAATAAAATGTTGATGTTGATCTATAGACTGGAATTTAAAAAAAATCGCCTAAAAAACCTGAAGAAGTCAGTTATTATTATTATTATTATTAAGTCAGGAAATTTCATTTTGTTAAACCAGTGGGTACCCTGAATAACTCCAAAGTAACATTTACATAAGAATAAAAAAATATATATTATTATTGTAACCCCTAAAATCTGCACGCCACTGCTCAAGCGAAATGTTATATCCGTAAAATCATAATGGTTGCCATGCATGAATACCGACTTCTGGTTGGATAAAGGATTTCCTCCTAGCGGAATAAACTTTTTGGCAGCTAAGTTTCTCGATCAGCTGTTCCAAAATGTCTAGAAAATTAGGATTTACATACTGAAGACCATTTCATGTGTAATTTGAAAACCAGTGAAAAATGTGGCATTTTTTTTACGTTCGGTGGTGACGAAAAATTGCACCAATGGGAAGGTGTTACTGTAAATATTGTGTATATCGCTATTATGGATAAACATGAACATTTTATTTCGGCTCTGGAAGCAAAGTTTGAGCACAGGTTGTCTTTTTATTTTACATAATTGAATAAAATAAATTTTCCGCCGAAAAGTTATAATACTTATATAAATATTTTTAAATTATTTTTTTACACACGAATTACTGCGGTCATATTTTCCAATAATTGTGCATTATGGCGGTCCATTACTAACACAGCCTTAAACAAAATAAGTTCAGACAGACTGGTATTTATTTACACTATTTACCACAATTACCAGGCATCTGGGCAGGTAGGCAACACCGAGGGCAAAACTGGTGTAGTGACTGTAGAAACCCTCAACAGTCAACAAAACCACAGCTAGTCTGTGACCACAGCCTTCTGTAAGTCCAACAAGGCTGTCACATAGCAGAGACTTCTGTCTCCGAATCCGAATATAGTATGATAAACTATTCGACGTGAGACAGCGGCAACTGTAAATTGTAAGTTTATGTTTAAATTAATTTAAATGGCCCAGCTTTCGCCAGGCTCTCAAAAAATTGTTAAAGACTCATTTGAGTTGTTCCTCTCCACGGAAATCTTTAGTAAAAGGCGAAAGATTTATTCGATATGAAGAGAAACCAGAGTACCGCTTAAATTTACTTTCATTAGTGAGGCCAATTTGGAATAGTATGCATTTGGTGAGATGTATTAAGCGCCATCTTCAGGTTGAAACTAAAACATAGAACACAATTTTTTTAATGGTCCTGGAAAAGTTGTCAATTCGTTTTGATACTATAATGACCCCCCCCCTCAAATGATTCTTATTTTATATGGCAATTAAGCTCATAAATTAAAATTAAATATCTGATGTCGCAAGCATATATCATACTGATCTAAAAAAAATCATTCTATTCAATTATTCACTTACCTCAATTAAATTTTAATAGCGTACCTTGAAATGTTTCATTAAAATTTTTAAATAATCACTTATCAGCGTTATTCGATACTTTCATTCATGTCATATAGGTATTTTAATAATTTTTTGTTGTTGACATTGAAATTTTTGTAACTAAATTAGACCTTTCAAACGTCAAACTGTTAAATTTATCCTAATCCCATTTTATGAGGCCAAATGTGTAAAATTTTTCAGTTTACATCAGCTTTATTTAAGTACTTAGAAATAATATTTTATTCGCTTGATATAGTAGACATGATTTATAATCTTTCATCAAGAATATATTTTTTTTGTAAAGTTAAATACAAAAATGTTTGGGTCCCCTAGACCAATTTTGCTCATCACCGAATTTTCCATTGTCTTTGACCTTTAGAACAAGTGTACCAAATTTAAAAGCTTTATCTCAAAAACTGTGGCTGCATCGCGATACTATAGACATGCGGACAGATTTTTTTTCATAAAATTATGTTTTTTCAATGAATTATAAATTCGTTCAGAAATGCAATAAAATTTTTAATTTTTTTTTCCTGAAATTGAACCTTTTTTTTTTTCTTTCATTCATTATGTCTCTTCTGGTGGTACCACATTCACCAAATTTAATGTTTCACCTAGGTATAATGTTGTTGACAATCTTAACTGCCAAATTTGGAAAGTCTCCGATTAGTATTTTTTGAATTATTGCGGATACACACATACACACACACATCCACACACACACATCCACATACACGCACTGACAGACATCATTCGGAAAATATTTAGAATGGATTCAGAAGGGTTCAAAACGTATATATCAATCAAATTCTCGAGGTCGAAAAAATTCACGATTATACTTCCTTGTAAGTATTAGGTATAAGAAAGTAAAAAACATTAACGAATTATACGTGTGATTTTCTGTCCACGGTATCCGGAAAATCCACAGTGTGTTTATAGCAGCAGTGTTAAAATGTCGGTTCTCGGGATAATGGTAAGATTTGAGAGTAGTTTTTAGCCTTATACTTCATAGCGTGTCGAGAATCAGACCAAATTAGTAATTTTGCAATGCATTCTCACGAACATACTCAGTCGCATAATGTCGGACAGTTCCATGGCCTGGTGAAATAAAATAAAAATTTCAACGCGAAGTGTTCAGTGAAATTTCCTCAATATTCGATGTGTCGAGAGTGCTACTTATTTTCATGGTCGATCGGTATATTTTGGTTCTGACAGATATCGTTTAATGGGAAAATCACAATTGTCCAGCAACTTATACTCAACACATGTTTCATTTCCAGTAACATTATATGCTCCTCTCGTATATGTTACACAGTACTGAATATTTTTCGAACCATTACAAGTTACTAATCTGCAATGTACAGGGTTATTCATTATAAATTACCCACCCCTTATCATCATTATTATTGCCTATAGGAAAAGAAGTTTTAAATAAAAGTTGTGTGGTTGTGACTGAGTTCTCTTAAAATGCTATCAGAAGTACAGTAGCGTGCATATTTCAGGGGATACAAAAAATAATGTATTTTTTTAATGGAATACCCTATATATTATTAAATTTTTGGAATGATTCTTTGTTCCTGATTTCAAAAATATACCATATGTTATCCCTACTGTATTATAAAAGGTGATAGCTCCCTTTCATCGTACCTCTCTGTCTATGTTTGCATAAAGCTTCAAACACAACGGCTTTTTTTCCGCTACAGGTGGACGATCGGGGTTTGCTTTCATATTTTCTTCAGCCTGTAGCCACATTTTCATTTCTTAATTTCCGGAAATGAATAAGATATGAATTTTTGAAAATACTTCTGCATTTCGGTTCGCGTCGCGGCTTCCTAAACGCTGATAGCTGCCTGTCATCGGACCTCTCTGTCTAATTTTCGGGAAATTGAGTACTCCAAAAGCTTTTTTCCGGGACCTTTTCGACGTTTTTGGTTCGTGAGGATCGATAGTAGGAATAATTCTTCAGTGCGCCGCGACATTTAGATTCCTTATTTTTCAAAAACGAGAAAGATACGAGAGATACGAGTCGAAAAGTAAAATTGCTTCACGTCGGCATTACGTGTAGAAAAAGTATATTGGGATAGAAAAAACGGCGGCCATATTTAAATTTTTAGTGTAAACGTCAAAAATGTCACTTTTCGTCCGCTTCTGTTGCCCTTAATCCGCGAGGTCCGGGTCGGTGCGGGCCGGCAAAGCTCCTTCCCACCCTTGATGCTTCGATCCGTACACAAAAACCCGTTACGAAAGTTCCTTTTCGCGAGATTTCTGCGTTCAAAATTTCCCCTTGAAAATATTTTCCAAATTATTATTTTTTTTTTTTAATTTATTAGAGTGGTATACGGTGGCCCGAAGAAAATTTAACGTACCCGTTGTCCCAAATACGAAATTTTTTTTCCGCGGATTCCAGCCATATCTGGGGTGGGGATTCGATCGGCGACCTCGAAAAAAAATATACGGGGTGTTTTTAATGCCGGAACCGAAAAAAACTGTGACTTTCAGGTGCACATCGACATCTTTTGTGAGTTACCATTTATTTATATTTAAATTTCCTAACGAAATCTTTGTTATCTATTTTATATAAATATTTGGACTTTTTCTTCCTCGTAAACCATTTTGATTATTTCATTAAAGAAATGTCACTTATCAAACATAGTAGTTATCATTTTCATAGCTCACTTTAATAATGTTAACTTTTCCATATTTACAGTAACCAGTTTAACTAAGATATTCGACGTTTAATAACTCAAAAACGGTATATGGTAGGGGTAACATATGGTATATATTTGAAATCAGAAATAAAGGATCATTCCAAAAATTTAATAATATACAGGGTATCCCATTTAAAAAATATATTATTTTTTTGTATCCCCTGAAATCTGTACGCTACTGTACTTTTGATAGCATTTTAACAAAATTCAGTTATAACCACACAACTTTTATTTGAAACTTTTTCTTTCTATAGGCAATAATAACGATGATAAGGGGTGGGTAATTTATAATGATTAACCCACGTACATACGTCATTCCTACACTGCGTAATAAAACGCTGAACATTTTAATTCAGTTTCTCATTATGTTAGAGAATAGGATTTTTATTTTCTACTAAATGCTACGAAGGCGTAGAAGGGCCACAAGGAAGAAAATATTTTTTTTGTTACAATTCTGAGTTACAACTCAGAATTCTGACTTTTAACTCAGAATTCTGACTTTTAACTCGGAATTCTGACTTTTAACTCAGAATTCTGACTTTAAAGTCCGAATTCTGAATTTGAACTCAGAATTTTAACTTTAAACTCAGAATTCTGAGTTCAAAGTCAGAATTCTGAGTTCAAAGTCAGAATTCTGCGTTCAAAGTCAGAATTCTGAGTTCTAAGTTATTATTCTGAGTTTAAAGTCAGAATTCTGAGTTCAAAGTCAGAATTCTGACTCTAAAGTTAGAATTCTGAGTTACAACTCAGAATTGTAAAAAAAAATTTTTCTCGTGGCCCTTCTACGCCTTCGTAAAATGCAGATTAATATTTTCCTCAATTATGATAAAAATTGGAGGGGGTACCGCATCCTCGTATTTATTTGTAACTGCAAGATTTCTTATAAGTAGGTAACTACCTACCTTATGATATTTCACGGAATTTTTTTTGTTTCCTCTGAATTTTCCTAATATTCTTAAAATATTTTTTTAGTATGTATTGTATTTCCACATGATCGATTTTCAAAAATTCAGTGACTTTCTTTCATCAAAATTTCTAAAGAGATTTAGTAATATAATCCCCTTATTGAAATTGTTAATTTCATTAAATTCTTGATGTTACTTACGATTGCAAAAACTACATAATTTGTAAAAAAATACCAAATTGTTTTAAAGTATTTATTTTACTCGCCACGGTCCTCGGGTATAGTAACATCATGACATCTTTGGGCGTTTTACTGCGTATTTGTGGTTTTTCTTTTGAATTAGTGAATAATTGCTAAAACATAAGAAAAACATAGGTATTTTTATTTATTTATTTTGCTCACGGTGTACTTATATTGGGTAGCCTAATGTTTTCTGAACGTGTATTTCTCTAAGATCCGACCTTCGATGCATTTCTTTGCGATAGAATCGGTTATTTTCTTATCTTTTTCATTCTTAGTATGCTTAATAAAATATTGAAATCGCTTGTAGCCAGATATTCCAAAACAATAAGGCTGTAATTAGTGTATCACAATCTAACCACCACAGAACAACTAACCACCGTCAGAGCACGGTTCATAAACAAAACGGTTGTTGCATTTTATAAAATTATGGTGGGGGAACGTCAATGACGTCACAAAGGGCTTATTGTTTATTCGATTTTAATTCGAAGTGTTTATTTTTTCATTTGTGTTAGGTATTTAAAGTTTTTGATATTGGCTTTTTTCGATTTCTGTTTTGTTTGGACTTTTAATTGTTTCGCCAAGATATAAGATATAATTTCAATGAAAAAGACACTAGTATTTAACCTATAAAGTTTGTGTTTGTACATACATATATTAATTTTTAAAATCAGGGGTAAGTATTTTACTATTTTCTATGAGTGAATGTTACCACGATTTTTGCTTCATATTAATGATTAATTAGTGTCCTTGTTTTATTAATTTAGGTATTGTAGCAAAACAGACCTAGTTTGCAACTTCATTTATTTAAAATTACCTACTTTTTTCCAACAGAATAAAAAGACTGGGGCCAGATGTGCAGTAGCTATATCTAACAATAACTATCAAAAAAGGCAGGAAACATGGTTTAGATATTTCATTTCACTATTTACATCTTTCTAAAGGATGAAAATAAAAGAAATGATTGAATAAAATCCTGCCACCGTAAAGACATTTGGGATCCTAAAATTGATGTACTATTTGATGAATGTCAAAATAAGAAGAAAGCTAAAACCATCAGGTGATAACTAATAAGTCATGCAACTTATTTGAAGAATAATATAAATAAATAATAAACATTTATTCTTCAAAATTCTTAAAAACAATTGAAGTTGACTGTAGCTCTGAAAAAGAAAATAGAACTAGAAGCAGAGCTGTTACAAGTACTCTTAGAAAGTACTTGAAAATATCAAGTATAATATCAGAAAATTATTTGAAGTATCAAGTACAGTTTTTCTTAAAATATATTTCAATTATCAAGTCTTCTTGAAAATTACTTGATTTATCGCCAAGTAATTTACTTGAAGTAAAACAACAGTACTAGAAGTACACTTCATAATTTAAGTATATAGAATACTTAAATACAATACGAATACATAAAATTACAAAAAAATTCATAAAAAACTAAGTAGAAATCAGTAACTTTCGATTTAAATACAATTTGTATTTTTGGAATGGTTAAATGGTTTAATGGTTTCAGAATCAGATTAGAGTTGTGTAAAAAATACAGTTTGACATAGGTATTTAGTTATATGCTAAGCTTATGAGGTAAATTAAATGGTGAAAATTAGTGAATAAAAAAATAAATTTATTATATGTATGTGTCTCGTTTTAAAAATGTTACTTTGTTTTGTCCCCCTGCAATTGACCCGGTATATCTGAAATCAATATGTCTACACCAAAAAATCGTATTCTGAAACTTTTAGATGGAGATCATTTTAATTGTTTCGGAGGAAAATGATGCAGCATGTAACCTTATCGTAATAATAATTACGTAAGTACTGATAAATATTTGAAGTATAATTTCAAGTATTTTACTTTAAGTATTGATAACTCTGACTAGAAGTGCAGAAAAGCGTGAGCAAAAAAAATTAGTTGATGATATACTGGCTGACTGGCACAATCAACTATCTATCAATATTAATTGAATGGGATCAGCGGTTGGTTCTTGCTGAAACATACTTAAAAATATAAAAAAAAGATTGTCAAAACATGAGGTGATCAGGAATTACAAAACAGTCGTAAAAAACAACGAAGTGCTGCCCGAATTCAAAGGAAACTAGAGAGGCAAATATTTCTATGGAGTTATTAAAAAAAATAACATTAAAAATATTTTCTCTAGTTTGTGTTAGTTTTACTTGTTCCTGTTTATCTTGTCTAAATATGTAACACTGTGTAATACATATGGTATGTATACTATGATGACTACGAGGTTAGGGCACAAGAATATGTAACCGTTTCTTGTGGCCAGGGTAGCTTAGGGTGACCATATGTACGGAATTTCGCTGTATTGCCCGGAATTTTAATGAGTTATACAGCATTTTGTGATGTACAGCAAAACGTACACTATTGCGTTTTACTCGGATCATACCTACCTATTATTATTACTATTGCCGTTTCCAATTTGATTTAACATTTTTTATGGAGTGGAAATCGTTAAATAGTAAATATTTTGTTGATAAAGTAGAAAGTAGACGTAGAATAAATACATACAGACCGTGACATCTTGCAGCAAGTAGATTAGACATGAGGGCCATGAGGCAGAGTAGGGCGAGTAGGAAGAAAAGGAAACTTATGTAATGGTTATTGACTAAAGTAAATTCAGTGATTCACCGTGAAAACAGAAACAGGTTTGTGTTTGTCTGTGGCAAGTGCTGTACGTTATTTACATAATTTTTGTAAGTTTATTCATTTTTAATTGTGAAGTGCTGTACGTTATTTACATTATTTTTGTAAGTTTATTCATTTTTAATTTTGAAGGTTATTCAAAGTTCTCGATTTTCTTTTTAGAATTGCTAACCATAACTATGTCTACTAAAAGGCGTGCATGTAAATTAACCGATGAACTCGCAAAAGAGTTTCCTTATATAAAAAGAACTAAGACGGAATACGAAGTGAACTGTACCAAATGTTTAAGTCAATTTTCCATAGCTTCTGGCGGGCGAAGAGACATTACCAGACACATTTCTTCTGAAAAGCACAAAAAAATGATCAACGCCGCTGCGTCTTCTACTTTAAGCGCATTTTATCGCCGTACTGAGTTCGGGAATGACGAGGCAAATTTAGCCATATCAGAAGCTTTATTTTCTTACCACACGGTTGCCCACAATCATAGTTTTCGTTCCATGGATTGCATTTCCAAAATTATCCAGAGAATGTTTGAAAATAAATTCTCCTGCGAAAGAACAAAAGCAGAGGCAATAATCAAAAAGGTGTTGGCTGCTTATGCCCTTTTGGAACTTACTCGGGAACTAGAAATGGTTCATTATATATCAATATTTTCAGATGCATCTAACCATAAAGATGTCAAACTTTTCCCCACTCTGATACGTTATTTTAACGTAAACGTTGGTATATGTGTTAAAATTCTCGACTTTTTGTCTCTTCCCGGGGAAACTTCAGAGCTTATAAGTACATCAATAATTGATATTTTAAATCAAAACAATTTAAATAGCAAATTAGTTGCCTACTGTGCGGACAATACAAACACCAATTTTGGTGGTGTAGCCAGAAAGGGTACACAAAATATATTTAAAATATTAAATAACCAACTTCCACAAAAAGTAATTGGGGTGGGCTGTGGCGCCCATATTATTCACAATGCGATTCAGACGGCAGCAGATTTATTACCTGTTGATATTGAAAGCATAATTAATAAGATATTTAGTCATTTTTACATTTTTACGGTGCTAGTAGAATCCCTAAAAACTTTTTGTGAGGAGGCCGAAGTTGAATGCCACAAACTCTTAAATAACAGTAAAACAAGATGGCTTATTCTTATGCCAGCAATAGAAAGAGTTCTGAAATTATATGTTCCGTTGAAGTCTTATTTTTTATCACTGGGAAAATGTCCTGCACTTATACAAAATTTCTTTAATAATGAAACGTCCGAGATTTGGTTAAAATTTGTCCATTGCACAGTAAAACGTATTGAGGACGAGAAAAATACAATCATGCAAGTGTCTAGGGAAATAAACAACCTAATCGTCAAATTAAATGCAAGATTAGATAATACTTTTTTGCCTCTTATTATTAAACACGATTTGACTAAACTTACACAGGCAGGAGAAATAAATAAAGATTGGTTCATTAGTCATGTTTCAATGTTCTACAAAAACTGGTTTACTGAATTTTTAAAAATAAATTGCTTGGACTGGACAGAACTGAATAAAAGTATAGAATGGGATGCAGTTCAGGCATCGCTTACTTTTATTTCAGAACACTTTAGCCATAACATTATTGACGAAAATGCACTATTTGATGAGATAAGTTGTCTTAAAAACTATGCTTGTCACGAGAAAATTGGAGAATGGGAAAAAGAAGAAGTCGCTGTAGATTTAAAATGGGTGGAAGTATTTAATCATTTCAAGCAGCACGAATATTTTCAATAATTAATCATATATGGAGCAATGAAAAAAACAAGAATAAAATTGGAAACACTCAAAGCCATGCTACTTGTGCGCATCAATATGGGAAGTTCTTGCGAGGATTTTCTTTCCAAAATTAAAGACAATAAGGAGGTGCTGAAAAAGGTTCACTCAGCAGAAAAGTATTTATAAATAATATTTCTTCATTAAAAAATGTGTATATTTTAATATATTTTGTATAATTTCTTTGTTGTATATTTTTAAAAACATATTACTACCTCTAGTTACTCTAGTACCTAGTTAAGTAATCGAAAAGTTATCAATTATTCTTCCTAATGATTTCGCTACACAAGGGGTTGCCAACAAAGAAGGTCCCACTCCACCACCATGTTACTCTACTCACTCCCCAGCAGAAGTGTACAGCAATCACTCAAAAGAAATCTGGTCACCCTAGGGTAGCTAGCAGTAAGAAGATATTTGTGAGAAGACCATTCTCATTATTTAAATAATAAATAATTTTGTTAGCGTTCTTATTGATGTTAGATATTTTTTAAAAATATGTAATAGGTACGCAGGTTTTAATTTTAATTTTATCCTTAGGCTGATTTCCAATATTGACATAAGTCGATACGTGGTGATATCATATATACAAATGTGAGCTATAAAGAATGTTTTTGATTTTGTCACGTATCGACGAGGCCTAGATAGAAATAAGAATAAAATGTAACATGAATAAATATAGTTTAAAAAAACTAAAAAACACGCTTTTAAAGCACATCAAACTAAAAAGTGAAAAATAATTATTAATATAAACTGAAAACAATAATGAACGAAAAATACTAGTATTATTGTGAAAAAAGCGTGGGGTGCTCGATATACGAAAAATATTGCACAAAGCACCCCACGCTTTTTTCACAATAATACTAGTATTTTTCGTTCATTATTGTTTTCAGTTTATATTAATAATTATTTTTCACTTTTTAGTTTGATGTGCTTTAAAAGCGTGTTTTTTAGTTTTTTTAAACTATATTTATTTTTAACTTTTTAGTTTGATGTGCTATGAAAGCGTGTTTTTTAGTTGTTTTAAACTATATTTATATTGCTTATTGATGCTGATATTATAACATATTACGATCCAACAGATATTTCTGAAAAAAAAAAATATTTTTTTATTTCAGCCGTGAGGTTCGAACTCACGCCGGAGGAGTCAGTCGTTTCGCGTCGACTGCCTTAACCCACTCGACCACCGAGCTAATTAACAATTACTGAATCTACTCACATATTAAGCCTTTGCTTTCACGCAGGGATACGTGAGGAAAGGATTGGCGATCCTGATCAGGATAATGATATAAACTTATCAAATTATTGTATTGTTACCGGTTCTTCGTAAGTGTACAAAGTTTCAATTAAATCTGTCCGTTTAAAGTGGGTCAAAATCGAGTCCAAAGAGTCGGTTACAAACAAACAAGCAAACAAACAAACAAACAAGCAAACATACAGGTGAAGCTAATAAAAGCGTGTTAAAAATAGAAACGGAAGCGATGATAACTGAATAGCTCGACTTTTGTTATTAATTTTATTAAAGTGTTTTTACCCGAAAAAGTGCGTTTTGATTGTTTGGTGCTTTTATTTTGTTGTGCCAAATAGTTTGTAATTTAGTGATACTTTTTAAACTATTATGTATGCATGAAGTGTATTTTTATTAAACTTTCAGAATATTAACTTGTCTATATTTATTTTAATATAAATGCCACATCAAAATACTATTTCTTGGGTTTAATTTCATACATAATTATTAACTACCTACGTTAATTAAAAATGATTGAAAAAAAGTGTTGCCCAATTGCTGAATAAGTTAATATTAGTTTTTATTGCCTAATAATAAGTAACGGCTGTGTAGTTTTTACTGCAAGTTAGTTATACATCAAATTTCTAACCCTTATTTATTATTATGATGGTGGTATTGATTGATGGATGTTTTATCTGTACTAATCATAATCAATCAATCAATTCAAATTTCTTTATTTTCTCTAAATAATGGATTTTGGAAGTGAATCGCAGTGAGAATAGTAAAGTGAGATGGAGAGAACCCTTCGTACCGTTTCGCGATCTCATAGGCTAGAGCGTGAATGCGGTAACCGCTTTGTTTCTTATAAGCCGTGCCGTCAGAGGGAGCACAGAGTGAGAATGACCAATAAAACAAAATTGCGAATACGAAAGCGCTGAAATTCGCGTTCATGCTTGCTGCAGGTATATAGACACTACTATTCCTCCATACATACATTAAATTTTTAAGGAGTGTGCGCTAGTGAAGGATGGATAACCGTAAATTTATGCTTTGATTATTTTCAACCCGGCTTTCGCCAGGCTCTCAAAAAATTTTTAAAGACTCATTTGAGTTGTTCCTCTCCACGGAAATCTTTAGTAAAAGGCGAAAGATTTATTCGATATGAAGAGAAACCAGAGTGATCATTTTATTTTTAACATTATTCAAGCCAACTTGGAATAGTATCAATTCGGTGAGGTGTATTACACGCCATCTTCCGGTTGAATCTAACGTTTGACATATATTTTTTAAAGGGTTTGGATAAATTATATGAAGAGGGCTACCGCGCTTGAATTCACCGCGAAAGACCCTAGTGTAGGGTAAGGCCATGTCACTGAATGTTAATGTTTATTATGGCTTTTTAACGCGGGTTTTTAATGATTTTTATAAAAAATAGTTGAAAAACATTTAACGTAATGATGACAGAGGGGGAAAGTAATTTACTTGCTGAGTAGGAAAATTATTGTACCTATCAGAGGTGTCTTATGTCATTAAGTTAGGTTATATCAAGCATGAGCATGATGAAAAAAACAACGAATGTGCATGATTATTACTTACGATTTTCTGTAGTAAGCTTCTTTGGTAACGCATAATCGTCAGGATTAAAATGTTTCTTATAAACACGTGAATGTTTCGAAGGAGTAAAAGTCATCCCTGCGAATCGCTACAAACCACTGTTTTAGGCGAGTTGTGTCTCTAGGAAACATGTCCGCCTTTTGTTTCCTTACAAAATGGAACTGCACAACACTGAGGCATAATTAACAAGTTTTTTTATTTGCTGGTGTACGAGATAATTATAATAAAACCCTATAAACTTGTTCGGTGCCTAACAATAACTTTTGACAGCGACCTTACTCGCCAGTGGCGCCAACTGGTAAGCCGAAAAACGGTAGCCCTCATTCCATTAACCTAGTAAGTAAAGATCTTCTTGTGTGAATTATTCTTGTTGAACCCATTTTCCATTTTTGTGTTGTTTTTACACCTTGTTTTTTAAATTCTCTCAAGTCTTAATATTGTTGTTTGTAATGTTCGTAATATTTGCGATTTCGGTATTTGCAGTTGCTGATCTGCTCTAAAACAGAACCTGCTGCTATCTCATGACGTAACAGTGTACTTTTAGTCAATCAATACGAACCTAATGCCTTAAGCTGCATTTATAATTAACTAAAACATTCAGCAGCAAACACACTTATTGGTGGATTACAAATTGGATTTTAAGTATACGTGGTTGCATATATCGTTTAGAATAACATTCAGTTCTGCACAGTTGAAATGCACTTCTGGTTCGAATTGGAGGCTTGCACATATAAACACAAGTTAGAACATCTTCATGTGTGTGTGCATGCCGAAAGCGTGATTGCGAAAGGTACTTGTGCAACCAATGCTCTACAGGCACAATTTTCTAACGGATTCTGAATTGTACCGAGATAAAATTTAGGTCATTTATAATGAGTTAGGAGCTGCCATCTGTTCAGATTTTTTAATATTACATGTGTGCAAAATCAGTTTGATTAAATAATTACAATTTTAATATAACTTCTAAAAACATCATATTTTCTAATACCAAAAGATCTAACCTTCAAATTTCAAATCACAAACCGACTATAAACACTAACAATAAATTTGTGTCGTAGTACGCATGCGCTAATTCGTGCCGCAATTGAAATGAATATTTGCGATTTGCAAACATCCAATTCAAAGCTGAAGTGCATTTCAAGGTCGTACCGACTTAAAATTTAATTGTAAACAAATGCATTCAACCAAATATACTTAAAACCCAATTTGCAATCGACCAGCAGAATGTGCCCGTACCAAATTGGTTGTAAATGCACCTTAAGTCGTTGCAAATCCTGAACGAGCTTTTCGCTCGAAGATAAATCAGTTTGTCTTTAAGCGTAAAAGAGTGCAGTCCCTTGAGCTATTGTGGAATTCTTTTCTTGCCAAAATACCGTTTTTTTTTTCAGTAATAACAGTAATGTTGTGTTCATATCGTCTGTTCGTCGACTTGCCAGAAAGACAACTGAAACTCAATCCCATTTGTAAAACGCATTTAATGTACACAAATCTGTAATGCTCGGTCTCGCTGCGGCTTCAGACGCACTCATTCGCTTTTGCTTTGTATGTGCACGTACACTTAGTCACAGAAAGATTTGTAGTACTATTCTGATACCTAATTTTAGATTTTTTAGATTAGAAGTTTATATTTAATTATATATTGTCTACAGAAAATATAAAGAATTATTTTTCAGGTACCCACTACCTAATTTCAATGGCTAGAAATATCAGTAATGCAATAATTAACGTCAATTTGATATTTAATGTAATTACAAAGAATAAAACAGTTTGGTGCCATATTTGTTTCGTTGAGGTTATGTGATGTTGATGATATCTTGTTGCATGTCGTATTTAAAAAATTCTGTAGGTGTACATTAATTCGAAATTGGAATATTGTAAATAAAAATTTACTGAAATATATTAAAAACACCGTTATTTGGAATTTATTAAATGACAGAAGATAATAAACATATCGGAGTTGAAAAATTGACAATAGATATTGTCAATGAAGTAGGTATTTAAATGTTCGTAAAATTTGTTCACAAACTTCTTGTTGGGAATGAAAGTGATCAAGGAATGTGACGCAAGAAAAATTTTAGGAAATCAGTAGAAATAAAATTAATAAATACTTAGGCATGAAATCAAAATGACGTATGGAAAACATTAAACATGATTCATAAAATTGTTGAGACATTGGAAGAATTTTATTGTTGAAGAAAGTGGTCAGTGCCAAACATGCAGAAAAAGAGCATCAAAATGATGGATGTAATAATAAATTAATAATTAATAATAATAATAAACACAGAACACTTAATTTAATGTGACCAGTCTCTTCTGTGAATAAACTAATACATTTTAAATCTATCAAGATACATATGAAATATGAACTAATTATAAGGGAGTTAGCGAGCCACTTCGCGTCCTTACAACACGCAGGGACGATTGGATCAGGTACTTATTGCAGGACAACGGAGAGATGTGAATATATCTCCGTCATCCTGCGATATGATCTTCCTTGCTGCAGGAATTAGAAGTTATAACAGCAAGAGCCATCCAAAATTGCGCAGAGGATTTTTTGTTTTGATTAAGTTTGCACCGGGACAGCGCGTACGCAGTCCCGACTACCAAAAATTGTGCGCCCGAGTTATTCGCATTAGGAATAATCGCAGGGGTCAGCCCAACCGAAGTGCAATGGGAGGGCCTCACCCTGGGGGAACCGCCTTATTGATCACGGTAACCCCTACGCCAGGTAAGTATGCTTTTGATGCGTCAGTGTTTAGTATTTCATAAAATTCATACGACGTGAAGCGACAATTTACAAACAAAACAGAGCTTGCCATCTCGTGGCGTACGGTAATAATTTTATTCAATCAACTGCTTCACATTGCCATGTCTTACTTTAAATATGATTTTCTTTTTGTTTTTATAATAATAAACATTTAAAAATGAAACGAATCATATGTCTCAGCAAAATGCGCATACTATTTCTTTTTAAATCTTGAAGTTTCAAGGAAAAAGTTGAAATTTTATTTTAGACATTTTTTAGCTGAAGTTTCAACTTTTTTGATGTCGGTTCTAATCATACCCTCTGTCGATTCGAATCTACGTTTTGAACTGAACCGGGGTAGATTAACCAGACAACTCCAATTCGGATTGAGCAATAATTTTATTTTTCGTCAGAGAGCAAGATACGCCAATAGTACAGATAAAGGTACACAACGGATAAATGTATGGGACGATTCTAAAAGAGTAAAAACACATATACCTAACTAATATATAACTGACAAACTGATGAACATTGTATTTAACAGAATATTACTATGTAAGATTTCAGTGCCAAATGTAGAAAAATTTGTATCATGCATTTCATTTTCAGCTTACCTAAAAGAGTGACCAAACACCAATTGATACTTCTCTGACGAGATATTTGCATTGGCCAGCGTTACAGGTTTTACCTTAAAGAACTACCCTGCTCTTAATTAGTTGAGTTCTAAATGAATAATCAAAATGAGTGCTACCTATCCATAAAACGTGAATTTATCTTGACAAAGAAGTTATTATAAAAAGATATATAAAAAGTATAAAGAAAAGGTGGTTTTGTACAATGTAGTGGTGGTAGATTATATCAGACAATATGCATTTATATTTAGGTAATGCCAGGCATATGCAACCCACAATACGGAGAAGAGCATTTCTTATTGCATACCTAAGAATCGTTTATATAATGTAGTAGTTGAATTTAAGGCTTTTCGATTTATAAATGTTAAAATGTGACAGAACAGCACTGAAACTTACGACATTGACAATTGACATTATTAACATGTACCTTTTTCAAGAAACAACAAAAACCTTACCGTTTTCGGGATTTATTGTCACCGATTGCCAAAACACGAACCTGGTATAAAAGTAAAGTTACCATACGACCCTGAGACTATAATTTGGCAGAAATTCGTAACATAAATTGGCGGCCAACGTGTAGGGCCTCTTGTGGATTTTTATATGTACCTATTACATTTTAGTTTACTTAGTGTTTTTTTTTTCATTGAAGTTTTTATGCTTTGTTGGTCTGTGGGAAAAACAGAAATAATGGGATTAATGGTACTTTTCTAATAAAATAAAATAAATGTATTATTTACCTATTTGATACTATTTGTTATTGTGCTTTAAATGTTTTGCGAGTTTATGAATTTCTGTTATATGGCGATTTTGTGATTATGATTATTTTATCAAAATGTCTCTTAAATTAGATATTGATCGTTTATGGTTATATATACACTGTAACATATGACCCCCTTTGAGATTATACACGGACCAAAGACAAGTTCATACGACATGACACCTCAGGTGATAATTTCATAATATGTTGAAAATCATCAAAGAAACATGCATAAATTGTACGACATCACAAAAAACATAATACAAAGACAATGTCATAAATACCAGAAACAATACTTTAAACGAACCAGAACCAATTCAAAAAGACTAATCTGTATATATACGTACAGGAAACAATTGCAAAATATTGGCCTCGCTTTAAAAATGCACAAACTATTCAAGACAATAACATAACCCTTACTACCACAGCAGGTACAATACATAAAAACAAAATACAAAAACAGCGTAAAACCGACACTGACAATTTGTTGCAGGACAAACCGGTCAAAAATGACGCCACTGATGTTACGGTTATTGCCAATCCTAATAGCCCCAATCCTAATATTCCCTCAACTAGTAACGGGCAATATAACCTTCTACCCCATAGTTCACCCCACAATATTCGTTACCATGGGCACAGACGTTCACCTAATTAATCATTACCACACATTCGTACACAAAATTGGCTTAACCCCACTCATAAATATATTTTACGATACAATCTTCATGCTAAATGACACGTATACCATAGACAAACTACACAACAATGAAATAATTGACAGTTCTCTTTTAAATCAAGCAGAAAATTTAGAACACATAATAAATGAGGAATACAAAAAAATTAATTCCTAGACGCTTCAATTCACATAAAAGAGTAAAACGTGTAAAACGAGGTTTATTTAATTTTGTAGGGCACTGTTGAAAAATCTGTTTGGTATTGCACCTTTGAATCAAAAATGAATATTCTCCTCAATAACGAGAAAACTTTAACACACGAACTCAATTTACGTACCCCTCCTCTATCATCATTTGCAAACAAAACACACATTATGAATGAGTAAAATTTTAGATAATCGAAAGAGTTAAAGGATAATCTACCGCATCATAAACAAAATTTAAACACAAATTTTCAAAGATAAGTAATAATTAATCAATTCGAGTTAATCTTATATTATTTTCAACAAATAGAGCAAACAATTAACTTTCTAAGATTAGAAACAATAAGTCCCTTTCTTCTCAACACTCGGGACATCCAAACGTTACTTAATTTAAGATTATATCCAAAAACAAATATTTTGAAATTTAATCAAGCCTATTCTTACTATCAAGTTTTCAAATCCTATTTCTCACAAGAGGAAAACATCATTTATATCACCATTGCAGTACCAATCTTAACACCGCGCAATTCCTTATCCCTCCTACAAGTCATCTCTGTACCAATCAATAGTTACACCATCATTCCACCAAAACAATTCCTGGCTGTTGACTCACAGAATAATTACCAGTGGTTGGATAAACTAACAGTAGCAGTAGAAGATTCCTATTTTTTAGAAGATAATTTGTAGAATTCCAAAGATTATTTTGTTGAACTCTTCCGACGCAGAACAGCAGACGATTACTGCCGCCTCTCACTTATTCACCTAAAAGTCCACACGTTGAACAACTCTCCACAACAGAATATGCTGTGATCATTGATGCAACCACCATCGAGTACACCCGCCACTCAAGGACATTTACTACAAAATGCTGTACCAAAATACAAGAATATCACACTAACTCCATATTGTGAATTCTGTGTCAACAACCAGTCCTACCAATATGAAACACCTATAAATCAAAGACCACTTTCCTTCTACCAAATATTTCACTGGAAACCGTTCCACTGACAGACTTATCCATTCCATCTCTTCAGAACTTACATCAAACACAATTGCAAATCACTAACTAATCTCCATAGGATCCGCATCAAGGACCTTCCACATGTGATGACATTTAATTATACATGGATCATCTTACTGATACTACTCTTACTAATCTTAATTCTGATTGTCAAATGGATCCAAAAGAGGAAATCCTTTCAACGTTTCACTGTCCTCTTCAAGAATGACCGCTCAGGGCCAACAACCACAATTGAACCACAACCCACTGGATCATCACCTACGACTACTACTCCACGTGGTTCCCAATCAATTGGAACCCACCTTCCGGTTTAAGAGGGAAGGAGTTACACCCCGTAACCTTTGAATGACGTCTTTATTTTTATGCCGATCATTTCCTGTTTACGCATAAAGAATATATGTTACGAACAATGATAAACTCATAACATAAATAAATTAAATATAAGGATTATTATAAATAGAAATAAACCCAATTGTTAGTCAGTTAATATCCAAAGCTTGTAATACAAGGTTAGACTAGTGAATAACACTTGCTACTCAATAAAAAGTTACATTCTTCAAAAAGTGTCTCGAATTCATTTCAACAACATAATTCGGTATAGAATTATGAAAATTTATATGTGGTATTGACCTGTATGGAGAATATAGAAATTGGTTGACAATACTTGGTTATAGTGTTGTTTGTTATGGTGAATTGGTGAAATCAAAATCCTAGATAGGGCAGGACGCGCGTTGTGGAAAATTGATGACCAGTTTCTGTCAAAATGCTCGTATAGAAAATTAGTTACTAAATATAAGTTTGATCTCTGTATTATACTTGCTTTTTATCAATAAAACGCTCAATATTCACAATATAACTTTTATTGATCTGTCTCTCCCGCGTGCTCGATAAATAATATCCAAATGAATCACTCTATCTTACAAACCTAAAATGTTTAGTATTTTTACTGTTTACATAACAACACTAATATCCTACATCTCTAGCTTTTTATTAAAATTTTGAAAATCGATATGTTTAATATATATAGTTATCATCTAATACATATTATACTTGCCCTTCTTCAATAATTTTCACACTAACAAATTTGCCAACAAAACATTTATACCTTACTGAAATCATTAGCATGACTCTAGCGCTGGGCTAGAGGTCGCCGCTCTCGGTACTTGCTTCGCAAGTCGCTATCCGCCACAGAGACATCTATGATGTCGGTCGGATAGTAGCATTTGGACCATATGAGAAGTTTCACATACCTCTCACCACTACTCAATTTAGCTTAGTCAGTATATGACTAGCAGGTTGGCCACTATCATTTGTCTGTTCCATAACCTATGGCATACTGAGGAGAACTAATAACGTCGAAACCGGTCTATGTCTGGTTAGGAATTGACAAATGATATTGGCTACCGATCTATCATGATTTGAAGGTATAATCCAATGCAGGTCGGTGTATTTGCCCGCTGAGTAGTTGTTTCATTCAAATCATATTTAATAGCATAAGTTTAGTTTTAATGATGCGCGTTGAGTGCAGTATATAGTGTTTTGGTGTTTCGTGGAAAACGACGCCAGTGTTATCTTCACATCAAAGGTTCCAACCCACTCCAGTCCTTATATCGACTATAATAGTCAACTATGACCAACAAATATTCGTTACTAGAAAGAGGTCCCATAAAATGTATAGCTAGTTTCATTGGTTGTGGTGGGTTTGGCGCAGAAACTAAAGTACAGCCTCTACATTCTGACACTAGTTTTTCAGCATCTTTATCTATTTTCGGCCACCATACTTTTGTACCCAGTAGTTTCTTCATCGCAACGATTCCTGAGTCGAATATTTGATCAGTTGATATATGAACTCTTTTTCAAACGGTTGATCACAGGTCTTATATGAACATAAACGGGACAATGGATCTACTAGGTATATTCGTTTTGCCAGGACGATAAACTATTTTAAATTTAAAAGTTTATAACCTTAAGGCCCACCGTTCAATTCGTGCACAAGGCTTAAATTTCGGGGCAAATATTGCTTCAAGAGGTTTGTGGTCGGTCACCAGTTCAAATTCTTCTTTGCCAAAAAGGTATTTCTTAAAATGTTCGACAGCCCAAACTAAAGCTAATGCCTCCTTCTCTGTTTGGCAGTATCTCTTTTCACAATCCGTTAAACTTTTATTGACATAGTCTATGACACGTGGACCTTAACTATCAAATTGTATTAAGACGGCACCCAACCCCATCAAACTAGCATCCGCAATTACCTGGGTCCTGTCTTTTGGATCATAATACCCTAAGACCGATTCACTTGATAGTGTATGTTTTAATTTACTAATCGATTCTTTATGCTCTTGTTTCCAGTAACGCTCCACATTTGCGTTTTTCCCCGGTTTTAATAATGCGAATGATGTAAATATATCCTGGGATTTCGGTCATTTAAATAAGAACAATATTTATTTTCTTACGTTTCGTTTATTATAGTCATCGTCAGAAAAAAAGACTGATTATTTTGGTATTTTTCTTGTACTAGTTTACATATTATAACTATTGCAGATAAGTGTTTATATGTGACTGAAACCTTTCTGGCCAGAAAGGAATCCACTTTCCGACAAAATTGACTAACCCTAAAAACCTCTGCAGTTCCTCTATAGTTTTAGAAGCACGAAAGTATCTAATTGCCTTAACATGGATATGCAGAGGTTTGGTGCCTTCCTGGGAGAGAATATGACCAAGAAAGTTAAATTGTACTCACGTCATATTGACACTTTTTTTCGGTACCTAAGTAATACCTTATAATCGTATCGTATCTAGTGTTTTCCTTAGTCTTCCATTGTGCTGGTTTTCATTTTCCCCAAAAACTATTATATCATCTTTGAAGTTAATAGAACCAGGACATTTAATCAAAATTTTTCCATAATTTTTTAAAAAAATTTCCGAGGTACATGTAATCCCAAACATAAGTATTTTCTATCTAAAAACGCCCCGTTTAGTGATAAATGTAGTTATAAATCCGAGTTTTTCGATATTTCTATCTGGTGGAACGCATTTTTATGACGAGGCGTGAAAAATGCGTAGCTTTTCTTAAGTGAGGTACCAGCACATCCATCGTTGTAACAGATGGTTTTCACGAGATATTGCGTGATTTGCGCGCCTAATGTCGATGCAAATGCGGACATCTACATTTTCTTTGCGTATTGGTACAGTAATGCCGGTTCGTTAACTTCTATTATGCCCCCGTCTAAAAGATCTTGTAACGCCTTTTCAACTATTGACCCAAAAGGTATAGGTACTCTTCGGTTGAACATTCTTGCCTATTGAGATATCCACCACTATACCTTTAAACTTAGGAAATCGACGTTTACTTAGTGTCGTAGCTGTATCTTTACCTAAAGGACATTTCATGCAATTTCTAATAACATAAAAAATTGCGTCTTTCTTGTTATGAACTATAGTTTCAACTTCAAAACAATCCAATACCATCAAAGGTACTGTACTAGCGTAGGATAAACATTTTTTCAAGCTTCCTTTTACTTGATTTTTAAGTTTAATTTTATTTTTCTTTAATCTCTCCCAAGTTTGATCATCTATAATGTTGCTCTTACTACCTGAGTCAACAATCATGGGTATTATGATACAACCTACCTCACATGAGATAATGTCGTCGTCAAGATGAAAAATATAGTCCACGCCCTCAGCGTCATTATCCGTTTTTTTGGTTTTTTGTTAGATTGGGTCTTTTTGCATGTTTACTACTTGTTTTCAAGTCATATTCACGTGGATGTGTTCTTTTTCTATTAGATTTACAGTATTTTCTGTAATGACCTATAAAATTACATTTATTATAAACTATTTCTCTGGCCGGATATTTTGGATTCCGTGAATCATGTTTAGGATTTCCACATCTTGAACACACCCGTTTTTCTGGTTGAGTCGACTGTATTGTTTTTTGTATACAGTTTATTTATACCACTTGTGCTAGAAACATATCTGTCACTTTCTTAAAATTTTTGCATTTGCTGATTCATAGATTCCAAAGCATTCGCCTCTAATTAATATCATTAAGCGTGATACTAGTGATAATCCAGGAATATTTGCCATTGTCTAAAATTCAGAAATACTTGCCTTACTTTATGTATACGTATACACACATACAGATATACGCATATGCATACATATATAATATTTACGTGAGCTGTGGCCTTAATTATTTTTGTTAATAAAAACGCTTATTTATTGAACACACAGTATATTAAGTAAACTAACAAAATTGATTCATATTTCTCTAAGCCCATATTGGTCGTCAGCATATTATTTTAACTAAATTTATGTTTTATTAAAACAAACACATACATAAATATCAGTAAAGTGTTACATATCATATCAGCTTTCAGTGAAGTACGATTATATCTTATTCTTTGAAAGATAAACAATAATTTAAGATTTACAAAGTGGTCCTCAGCCGACTTGAAACTAGGGAATGCTCACATACATATCGACGCTTAAGAAACAATACCTCTTATCTCCAAATTAGCAGTTTTACAGGAGACGAAAAAAAACTAAGTTTCCTTATTAATAGATATGTTATTTTTATCATGGAGATCATGGAGATACGAGTTATTTTATTGTTATACGAGGTATTTTTTAAGTTTTTAAGTAGAGTTTTTGGTATCAATATTAATCTTGGAGCTACAAGTTATTGGGAACTGTTGGACATAGGAGTGGACATTAATTTAAAATTCTAAACCGAGTTTTGACAAAAATGGAGATACGAGGTATTGTCTCTTAAGCGTCGATATATGTTAATATTATGTAAGATTCTAATTAACATAATTTTCCCATTAATTTGAATTTCCTGTTACGAAATCATTTGACTTGTAACGTACCATTTCTCTAGCCGTTCGGCTACTAAACCATAAATTTTGGTTTATTGAGTCGTTCGACCTCTAGATATAAATGTATAGTTAAGGAAAACTATATTATAACGGGACGTGCGGGGCAAGACGCGACAAGTGGGCGGAAAATGTATAAATACATGCCATCTTCCGTCTTTTCCACCGCTTACATTAAAGTGAGAACGATGATTGTTGTGTTTGCTGGCATGCGACCAAGGCGGAGTTTAGCTTACATGCTGTGATACTTCAGTGCTGATATATTTGTATGTATAATATAAAGATAAATAATAATTATTTAAATCTGTTTATTTGCCGGCGTGTTTTTGAAAATATTTTAAGAAGGTTATCGTGCTGAAGTGACTTGTATAATAGTGTAATATGAGTATTAATTATTTTATGTCAATTTGCTGGTGTGTTTTTGAAAATAATTTAAGAAGGTATTTGATGTAAAAAAGATTTCGACCGTGGGAGGCCTCTACATCTGCATCTTATTGTGTTTGTGAAAATGAAAGTAAGTGATTACAGTGATAAAGAAAATCAAAGTTCATTAGTGTTTTCAGAAAGAAAAAATCGGTTACATTTAACCGAGCAAGCGAAACAAATTTGCCTAAATTTTTTTAATGGAACATGATCTCTATTATGAGGAAAATTATAATAAAGCACGACTGAGAAGTATATTATAGATAATATAGCAGAGAGATATGGCCACAAAGTGTTGAGATTACCGCCATATTTCTGTGTTTTCAACCCGATTGATTTAATTTGGTGTAAATTGAAGAAAATTTTCAGAAAAGGAAATATTTTTCCGAAATTTGATAAAAAAGTAGAGTTAATTCAAAATGAAGTGTTGAACATTAACAAGGATGATTGGGGAAAAATAATTAGGAAAGTAATCACAATTGAGGATGATTATTTTATATTTGCCAAATTTCATATAAATAGTAGAAATAAATTTATTATAAATTTGAACGAGGATAGTAGTTCATCTGAAAATTAAGTAGAGGGTGAGAAGGGCGAGGATTCAGAGGAAGAAGCAATGTGAGGTGAGGTAAACTGAAGTGAAGAAGTGAATCAACTGCATTATTTATTTCCGTTTTTGTACTTTCGTAGTTCAGTGCTTGAGGAACCTTCTTTTTTCAGAATATTATTTTTTTCATTTTGACAAAAATTGTTCTCTATTTTTATTGAAGTACCTAATAACTTTATATTAGAATTTATTTTTAGTTGTTTTATTGAGAAAAACATTTGTTTCTGTTACTATTTTGAGAGTACCTATATTTTTTGTTTTTAAATGTTTCTTGTTACTTTTTAAATAATCTCTTTATTCTATTACTACTAATATTCCATATCCATCCTTCCCTGGCAAGAAATGATGGTTCTTGCTGGGTAGTAACAATTTATATTAAGCGAACTTGAATACTGTAACTGCTGTATATGTAGTCCATACGTTAAATCCAATACATTTATTTCAAGTTAATACTTTTTTGTACAATTGTTAAATTGTTGCTAGCTAAACTGAGCACAAAAACCTACATTAAAACAGTAAACGAAATACAGTTAAATCCGGCTCTGCGTTCCTTAACATCTTACCCCGGACGTCCCATTACAATATAATAGGTTTCCTCAACTATAATATTATAGCCATTTGGCTATTTATTTATTTTTCCTCGAGCCTTTGACTCTCACTGGATCTTTTGAAACAAGCTATCTTAGACAATTATTCAAAACCCTTTAGAATACTTACAATATTTTAAAGATATGTACTTACATTTGTCACAATTTACACAATTTTTCACGAAATTATTCTAAATTTAACTTGCAGTACTTGCATTACCAGTTTACAAATTCACTTAGTATGTAATAAAATAAATACTTGTCGACTTCACGAAATTATTCTAAATTTAACTTGGCACTAGCAGTTTACAAATTCACTTCGTAATAAAATATAAATATACTTATGACTCGTTTTTATCAATAAATCACTGGATTTAGTTTACAAAACAACGTGCTTGTTTGAACACATACAATGAATAAGTAATTTATGTTTGAATTATATAACACCGGGACAGCGCGTACGCAGTCCCGACTACCAAAAATTATGCGCCCGAGTTATTCGCATTAGGAATAATCGCAGGGGTCAGCCCAACCGAGGTGCAATGGAAGGGCCTCACCCTGGGGGAACCGCCTTATTGATCACGGTAACCCCTACGCCAGGTAAGTATGCTTTGGTGGTGCCACTGTCGAGTATGTGATAGGATTAATTCGAGGTAAAGATGCAGCTTACAAACAAAACCTAGTTCGCCATCTAGTGGTGTGGTAAATGTACTTAATGTTTTCATTACCATTTGGGAGTAGTTCACCATAATTTATTTGTCACCTGTGACGTCGTTTTGTGGGTGAATTAGTATATGTATAATGACTTCAGAATGAAGTCATTGATATGTACATATATAATGTATGATCATGATCATTCAATCTTAAGTATATTATTATGTGTTTATTTATTTAAAGCTAAACATTGCTGAATATGCATATTTATTGAATAATACAAATATTTTGAGTTCTTTCAGAATTTTCATATGCAAATTGTAATTTCTAGACAGGAAATTGAATTGAAATTCAAATTATACGAATTATTACTTGAATAGTTCATCCGGAGTAGATTTTTGTCTTGGTCACAACACTTAAATATAAGAATTTTGTTGAATATGGATCACACTGACGTAGTTTTCCATGAAACACCATATACTACACTACACGCGTTTCGCCAACCAAGTTGACATCATCTGGATATGATAAAAATTAACCTTATGCTAACAATGTGTCCTATTTGTACCTAAATTATTGTTACGGTTCGGTGAACCGTAACCCACTAACCAATAAAGTGGGCTATTTGGGATTGGTCCTCTGTCACTATTCATACTATTTGTACACTTTGTAATTTCATGGCTTTCAAATGCATCCAGCTGTCTCGTATTTTTTGTTACATTCCTAATTCGTCTTCAATTGCTAATATATTTTTTATGGTTCTCAAACGCATGTTGGGCAACACTAGACATTTTAAATGTTTTAAAAATGTTTTCTTAAAAAGTTTTCTTAACCGCCTCTCCCGTCACCGAACTAACTCCCAGAAAATCCTAGGATTTTGTGTTGAGTTAAGAGAGACGAGGCCCTACAGTTTATTATGGAATCCGACCACATCTAGGGCATCGACAGTTCACTCCCATCTTAATCCGAAGCAAGTTACAAATAAAATTTGTTGCTCCGAGCTGGACTCGAACCATCAATATTCGTTACCGAGTAAATAGCTATAAGCGCTTTACCCACTCTGCTACCATGTCCCACTTCTACCATATTTGAGTTATGCCATATTTGAGTTGAGCCATATGCTCTTTGAATCTAGTTTGAATTGATCGTCTAGTTTGTCCAACATACTTTTGAAACAGTCCTTACAGCTAATTTCGTAAATCTTCGACTTTTCGTTTGTTTAAATTTCGTCTTTTGGATTGCCGAAAAGTTGTTTTAGTTTATTTCCCGATGAATGAACTAACTACTGTCATATCTATATCTTTAAAAATCTTACCAATACCACGGATGAATCGAGGATCGAATGGAATCGATACAAATTTCGGGTTTTCTCTTTCATTTTGAAAGGTCGAGGAATTTCGAAGTATCTAAATTTTCGTTTCCTAATTTTATCAATTAAACTTACAGAATATCCATTGCTCGCAGCTATATCCATAATCAATGCCTTTTCTTTTTCAAACCTCTCCTCACTGAGGTGGAAGCTTGATAGACGATGGACTAGAAAATTAAAATATGGATCATTGAGATGCGATTCATTTCCGGCTACGTCGTCTGAAATATATCAACAGAGACAAATAAAATATATCAATACTAATACATTACATTCTGTGCTAGTACTTTGATATAGCAAATTCTTAATAGATTTTGGGTGGCACTATATGGGACAAAAATGAAAGAAACCGTTAGGCGTCGGTTTTGAATACGCCTTCATTATGTATATTTGTATGAATTTTATTAATGTATAACTATTTTTTTATTAAAAATCTTTTATCACTACATAGCAGCGGTGGAATAGACCCAAGCGGAATTTCGGATAGGGAAAATACTTTCAATGACAACCAGATCTAAGAGACTAGCTCCGTCAGCGAGTTCATGGTCTTCGGAGGATGACTGGCAACATAAGGAAATTAAAAAGTTATAGCGAAAGGTTAGTAAACTCACAACAAGTAAATGATAGTTATAGTAGACAAGTGCTATCCATTATTAATGAAACCGTTCACTAATAATAACTGTTTACATCATATCATAATACTTGAATAAGTACAGTAAATTGAAATAAATTTTAACAATAATGTTACATTTTATAAAAATTTGTATAAAACTCACCCTTTTAAGCAGATTTATGAAGTAGTTTGGTTGTCGTCATCACAAAGTGGGGAAGATCTATAGTATAATAGCATCAGGTATGTTTCTACAGCTGTCTCCGTCAGCGATGTTCGCTTTGGTGAAAAAATATGTTTTGCGTTTTGAAAATGACCATTCGACATCTACGGATGTAATACAGGCATAAGTAAAACAATCTGTGAACTCACTTAACGAAGTTGTAGATGCACCATCACAAATTTGTCTTAATTTGCTAAAATCAGGATCTTTCTGTAATACACTCTCGAATTTTTCACTAACGCGATTATTTTTTGCGTCATTTATAGCCTGTAGCTGTGTATTTACGTCGTCCACTATTTGCAGCGATTCCACTAACGACAACGAACTATTTTGCAATTTTTCTATTGCGTCGTGTAGTCCTCTATAATTGTTATTAATAGTTTTTAAATCTGTTTCAAGGGAAACGTCTTGAAAGCTTGTCTGGCTTTCCCTAATAGCTGCAGCCTCGTTAGGGCTGAACTGTAGTATCACAGCTTTTATTTGTTGAAAATATTCAGCATAATAAAAAGCCGCTTTCAACCACGTTCTCCAACGTGTAAGAATCGGCTCTGGTGGTTCAGGGATACCAGGACACTGTCTGTGAAATGCTCGAAGCCGTTTAGGAGATTTGAGAAAAACTTTTTTTGTATTTGCTATTAATGCATCTACCTCTGGAAAATATTTTCGAATCGTTTCTGCCACAAGATGTAACGCATGCACTTTACACGTAACATGTAAAAACCTACAATTGTCTCTTTGAAAAGAACGGCCTACCATGCGCATTGTCGCAGCACCATCAGTCACAAACATCAATACTTGACTTGTTGAAAGTTCAAATTTTTCGAATGTCTCCAACACCCCGTAATTATTTCGCCAGTACACGCAGTTAGTCTTTTACTAGCTAGTAAAAGTGGAAATGTTAGTTTAAGAGGGCCCAGTACACGTACTATAATATTTAAAATAGAATTTTTTTTACAATCAGTCGTCTCGTCAATACATAACCAGAGTCGTGTATTTTTAATCCATATTTAATCCTATTTACAATGTCTTCACGAACAGCTGGAATATATCTACGTAACGATGTACGACTTGGTAAGTTCACCTGGGGATTGTATTTATTCCAAAACTTCCGAAATGGTTGTTTATCCAGTATGTGTAGCGGAATATTACAGGCTATTAACATTAACAATAAATCAAACATAAACTGAGTTGTCAAAGGCATGCCATTTTTTTTATTTTGATGTTGCACGGTGTTGATGATGCCGACAATCTGTTTTGTGCCAGCACATTAAGTCTTGATTACAAACTTTACAAATTATTTTACATCCGTCATAGAATAAATCCGGAAATTCACCGATAAATTTATTTACTGTGTCCGCGTACGGTCGTTTTTTACCCTTTGGCGCGTTATGTATAATTTATAGGTACAACCTCACGCATTAACCTTTCAAATAAGACTGCAGCGTAAATCACTTCTAAATCGGCACGTGTGACGCCATCGCAAGACCGTGGCTGTACTCCAGCCACCTCGGACAGCTCTAATAATAACTAGGTCCTTTATCCCACTTCTGATATTAAATAATTAAAATGAAACAAAATTAAATAATAAAATAAAATAAAATTAACAGTTGAACTAAATTTATTTGGTCTACCGCGTTCAAAATATCTCGAGAAGTGGTGCTAACATTTATGAAGAAAACATATTTTAAAAAGTGAGATAGGTATTTATTTATTATATTTTAGTAAACGTAAATAAAATTATTATTAAAAAATTAAGGTATGTTTATTTATTAACATATGTTTACATTTTATAAAGAAAATTATTATTCAGTCGTATTTCTTTGTATAAAGAAAAAAATATTAAAAAAGTGAGGTAGGTATTATTTATGGCATTTTTACACTTTATAAAGGTAAAATTATTATAAAAAAAGTGAATTAGGTATTTATTATGGTATTTTTACGCATTGTCACAGAATTGTGGCATTGTAAAGAAAACATTATTACTGAGAAAATAGATAAATATTTAATTACTGTGGTATTTCTACACTTAAAAAAATAAAATTTGAAAAACTGAGATAGGTATTTATTTATTATGGTATTTGTTATGCATAATAAAGAAAACATTAATTATTATGGGGAAAATAGCTAGATAAGTAATTAATTCTATTGTGGCATTTCTACTCTTAAATATAAAATTATTATTCAAAAAGTGAGTTCGGTAGGTATTTATTTATTAATCTATTTTTTACACTTTATGAAGAAAAAATTGTTCAAAAAGTGAGGTAGGCGTTTATTGTATTTTTACACTATATAAAGATAAAAATATTATTCAAAAAGATCATGTTAAGACCAGGCCACTAGATGGCGCAATATGTTTTGTTTGCAAGCTGCATCTTTACGTCGAATTAATTTTTTCACATACTTAACAGTGGCACCACGGAAGCATACTTACCTGGCGTAGGGGTTACCGTGATCAATAAGGCGGTTCCCCCAGGGTGAGGCCCTCCCATTGCACTACGGTTGGGCTGACCCCTGCGATTATTCCTAATGCGAATAACTCGGGCGCATAATTTTTGGTAGTCGGGACTGCGTACGCGCTGTCCCGGTGTTATATAATTCAAACATAATTAAATTATTTGTAAAGTTGCAAATCGTTTATGTGTATCAAGGTCGTAGAGTAGTACAGGTACTTACTGCCGCCGACATTCACCTTCACCGCGAAAGTTTCTCCAGTCCAGTCTATTATTAGCTTTCGAGTTGTGTACACATTAAGTCGCTTGGGGGCGTATTGCATATTGTTTTTGTGTTTTTATTTTATTTGTTGTACTGTATTGTTGATATTAATTTAATAATAAGACAGACGTACGCAGGGGTAGAAAACGGCCATTTGCTGACAAAGTGAATAAATTCGTAGGTGAATTCCCGGTTTATTCTATGATGGTGCTAAAATTATTTGTAAAATGTGCGAGAAAGATTTGATGTGCTGGGATAAGCGTGATTGTGGACTTCACGTAAATAGTGTACACCATAAATATAAAAAAATGGCGTTCCTTCGACAACACAGTTTATGTTTGATTTATTATTAATGCTGATTGCCTGTGATGTTCCGCTGCACAAACTCGATAAACAACCATTTTGAGAGTTCTGGAATAAATACAATGCCCAGGTGAAGTTACCAAGTCGCACAACGTTATGTAAACTATCTACCAATTGTACACGTAGACATGGTAAATAAGATGAAACATGAATTAAAAAATACACGGCTGTGGTCATCTGTTGATGAGACAACAGATTGTAAAAAAAATTTTAAATGTTATATTACGAATACTGGACCCTCGTAAATCGACAGTTCCACTGTCACTAGTTAGCAAAAGACCAAGTCAGTGTCACAGATTAACCTATTAATCTGTGTCAGAGTACTAGTGAAACAATTACCAGGGTGGTGCTGGAGACGTTAGAAAAATTTGAACTGTCAAAAAGTCAAGTATTGATGTTTGTGACTGATGGTGCCGTGACAATGCGTTCGGTAGGCCATTCTTTGCAAGAACAAGGTTGTACGTTTATACATATTACGTGTAAAGTGCATGCTTTACATCTTGTGGCAGAAACTATTCGAAAAGGTTTTTCAGAGGTGGATGCATTAATAACAAGTACAAAATAGTGTTTCTTAAATCTCCTAAACGTCTCCGTGCATTTCATCGCAAGTGTCCCGGTATTGTTGAACTACCACAGCGGATTCTTTCACGTTAGGGAACATGGGAACATTCTAGTTTCTCGCCTTACGCAAGCCCGGTTCTTCTTGTGACGAAAAAGACCTGTGACGTTTGAATGTGCGTAGACCATCACAAATTAAACCCCGTTACTATCAAGGACAAATATACTCTTACAAGGATTGAGGATCAGTTGGAAGGTTAGCTGGAAACAATTGAATCGGTTATTTCTTAAACACCTTAAGTCAAAATGAGTTAAACATGGGAATTTGTCAATTCGGTCATTTTTCGTCAAGTGGTGTTAAAATACCGTAGGTCAGCATATTCCATAAAGTCGACTCGATGTCTGTTATAAGCAATGCTGCGCGTAAATACTGGCTATTGTTGAACTACCACAGCGGATTCTTTCACGTTAGGGAACATGGTTGCAGGCAGCTTTTTATTATGCCGAATATTTCCAACAAATAAAAGCTGTGATACTACGATTCAATCCAGATGAGGCTGCAGCTATTAAAGAAAGCCAGACAAAATTCGAAGATATTTTCGTTGAAACAGCTTTAAATCATATTGCGAAGAACTATAAATCATTACATGAAAGCATAAAAAATTTAGAAAACAGTGCGTTGTCGTTAGCGGAGTCACTGCAAATAGTGGACGAAGTAAATCTACTGCTACACGCTATAGGTGACGCAACAAATGAGCGCGTTAAAGAAAAGTTCGTAGGTGTATTAAATAAAGACACCGGTTTTACCAAATTAAGACAAATATGTGATGGTGCAGCCCCAGATCCGTTAAGTGCGTTCAAAGACTATTTTACGTATGCGTGTATTACATCAGTAGATGTCGAATGGTCGTTTTCAAAATATAAGAATATATTTTCACCAAAGCGAACATCACTTATGGAGACAACCATAGAAACATACCTGATGCTGCAAAATGGCTACACATCTTTTCCAGTTTGTGATAAGCAAGCTCATGCAGATGATATCTCGGACTCGATTCTAGCCTATTTTGGAACTAAATTTTCAAATAAACGGTGTACAAAGGCTATATAGCGATCGCCAGCTGACTCGCCAAGAGCAGTGACGACTAGACCAAGTGCGCATGGCACCCATTTGCAACAGATGGTTTTATCTCGTTCTTGTACCTGTTGGTTGAACGTAAAATGTCCCGTAAATACCTTTCAACTAAGGAATTAGAAGAACTGTTATGAGAAAAGTGGTGAACTGATGAAGATAGTTAACTAACAAAGCGATTCAAGCAATTCAGATCCAGAATAAGAAAGTTACAGGGAGTTAGTTACCCAGTAAGTAGCCTGTATATTTTAAAATATTTCCAATGCCCCATAATAATTCTATTTTTCAATTAATAGTTCAATAAAGGTTTAACCTTTCATTTATTTGCTTATACGACGGGAGAAAATATTCGACGAATATATATTCATCTTGAGCTCAGTAGCTCACCTGTCGAATACAGCTAACATGGGGTAAAATGTCCCACAGTGCTGTGGACGAGTAGTCTCGGATGGGGTCTCCAACTCTGCGCTGGGCAGATTAGTCAGGAGTGTCAGGATTTATTAAGCACTCTCGTGGGCGTCAAAGAAAATTGCCGAGAAATGACTTTGCCAGAAACCAAAGCGCCCTGCCCGTCCGTCAATCATTTATTACGATGATTTCCAACTTTGTGTCAGTACAATATTTTTAGATTGTTGCTTTTTATTTTTGAACAATTTTCAAATCAATCACTCAATCAACAAATTTATTCTGTTAATAAGCTTATGCAGCTAGTTGTAAGACTACGGAAGAACTTCTCAAATTTTTGGTAGAATCTAACTATACACCAGACACTACAAAAGAAGCAAAACGTCAGCAACCGCAAAATAGGGTAAATATCTCTAATAAAAGTGATTGTTTTATATATGGAAAAGTTGATCATAAAGCAGCTAATTGTTATTTGCGCAAATCCGAGCAAAAGAACGGTCCAAAAAATACAACACTATCGTGTACATTCTGTAACCATACTAGAGATAATTGTTTTAGAGATAATTGTTTTGCACTCAAAGCAAAGGCCGATCGGTCTGCAAAAATAAATGTTGTGCAGTTGACGATGCAAAATATGTAACAATTAAAGTAAACGAGGTAGAAGTTCCGATTTATATTGACTTTAGCAGCGCTTGTAATGAAACTAAAAACTGCGACATCACTCGGGCTTCCAGTTGACAGAACGAGACAAACTACGATGCGTGGTTATGGGAGCGCTGTAGTTACATCATTAGGCGAAACGTCTGCCAAAATAAAAATAGACGAAATTGAAAGAGACGTACCAATTTTAGTGGTTGATGACGCGATGCAAGACATGGAATTATTGATTGGCCGCACTTTTACTGAATCATCTAATCTCTTAGTTATAAAAACAAACGAGAAATTACAATACCAAGACGAGAATAAAGGCTTGTGACAACTATCTTCGATCAACGAAGAAACTGTTAAAAGATATCCAATGTTTATAAACCGTAGAACGGTTATTGTCTCCTGGTATTAACAAAATCAAAATATCTTGTGAAATGTTGAATGGTGATATAACCATCATCACGTATTAAATTACATGACAGGATCGGAATATTGACTGTACTTAACTTAAGCAAATTAGAAACATCTTTCGAGAAGAATTAGTGTGTATCATGGGGAATCCTTTCTGGGTAGTCACTGACTAAAGTACTCGTTGCACCTGAGACTTTGCCGATTGATGTACAAGAGCGGTTAGAAAATTTGTTAGAACAATGTCAAGTTTGTTTTGCCAAGAACAACGCTGAGTTGGGTAACACTAATATAGAAATGAACATTAACGTAACCAACTCACAACCTGTTTACTATAGGCTCATTTGTTCTATCGTGAAAGACACATCGTACGAGAAATTGTAAATGATCTGTTGAAAAACGACATAATTGATTCTAGTGTCTCGCCTTACGCAAGCCCGGTTCTTCTTGTGAAGAAAAAGACCTGTGACGTTTGAATGTGCGTAGACCATCACAAATTAAACCCCGTTACTATCAAGGACAAATATCCTCTTACAAGGATTGATGATTAGTTGGAAGGTTAGCTGGAAACAATTGAATCGGTTATTTCTTAAACACCTTAAGTCAAAATGAGTTAAACATGGGAATTTGTCAATTCGGTCATTTTTCGTCAAGTGGTGTTAAAATACCGTAGGTCAGCATATTCCATAAAGTCGACTCGATGTCTGTTATAAGCAATGCTGCGCGTAAATACTGGCTATAGGAGGTTTTTTTCGGTTTCCAAAAAATTGCCTAAACTGAATTAGGGTGTTTAAGAAATAACCGATTCAATTGCTTTACGACATTGGATTTGAAATCTGGATATCATCAATTAAGAGTAGAAGAGAATAGCCGGCCTGATACAGCGATCATTACACCTGACGGACATTACCAATATAAGAGAATCCCTTTTGGATTGACGAACGCGTCAGCTGTTTTTCAGAAAGCTGTCAAAGATATTTTAGGTCCTCTCAGATTCACCTATGTTTTAGCATATTTAGACGATATTCTTATTGTGTCAAAAGGTCGAGATGAAGGTTTAGAAAAATTGGAGAATGTCTTGAAAATATTCAGAAATGCAAATTTGACATTGAATGCTCATTTTTGAAGTCAAAAGTGGACTACTTAGATTTGTAATCAGAGACGTAGAGTTATGCCCTTCACAGCGCAAAATAGCGGCCAAACTTTCCCACATTGAAGAATGTTCATAATGTTCGTAGATTTCTTGGCCTACCCTCATAGTTCAGGAAGTGCATTCATAATTTCGTCTTAAAAGCTAAACCTTTGACTATGTTGATAAAAGCGAACACTCCTTGAGAGTGGAAGCATGATCAAGAAGCTGCATTTACCTTGTTGAAACAAGAGCTCAGCAGTAAACCGGTTCTGGCACTTTACGATCCTAAACTGGAAACTTAACTACATACTGACACTAGCAAAATCGGACTGACTGGAATGCTGCTGCAGCGGCAATCTGACGGTAAATGGAAACCTGTAATGTATACCAGCCAGCAAACATCGGATTCCGAAAGTTGTTTTCATGGTTATGATTATGAATTAGAGACTCTAGCGGTAGTGGCAAGTATCCGTAGGTTTCGCAATTATCTGTACGGTATTAGATTCACCGTAGTAACAGATTGTAACGCTTTGCGGTTAAAATGGACTAAACGACATCTTTCGCCTCGAATCGGTCGCTGGTGGTTAGCACTTTAAGAATACGAATTTGACGTAATTTATCGACCTGGAACACAAATGAGACATGTAGTGTATTAAGTAGACAGCCGTTACCACTCACTGTGAATATAATTAATGAAGCGGATTGGGTAGAATGCATCCAGTTCCAGGTTGATGGTTTTTGTGATCAACGAACAGCTTGAGAACGGTACAGCGGAAAAATGCTACGCATTAATAGATAAGAAAATCTGCAGAATCATCAACAACGAAAATAAGATTCTCATTCCTAAAGAATGTGCACTCTGAGAAAACAGTTTGTCGAGTCCATCTAACAGTGTCTTTTGCGCACTCGAAGTACTCCTACGTTTCAAGATATCCACCGAGCCTGTGGAATACCTTTTATACATTTTACAAATACTATTTTGGTAGTGGATACTGTGCGAGTTTGATTTCAGGTGGATGCCCCTTTCCCTGCGAGTGGTGGTCCGAGACGGACTAAGTCAGAATGGCCGAATGTTAAGGATGGGCGCCTGCTAGTTTGTATTATGAAAAGAATATTGTGTAACCATTGTATTATAAACATTTAAAATAACCAGAGCATTGATGAGATAATCGTTTCTGACTAATATTATGTTCCCGAACACACTTGATTGTGAGCATTTGCAATATTCACATGTAATCGATCTGTTAAATTGTTAATTCCCTTAACTTCATTAAACATCTCAATTTTATTTATTAAACGTGAGTTTGTTGGAAACTATACTGTGTTCACGCTGGTACCAGCCCTGGCGCATTTCCCAGACTTAGGACGGGTGAAGGCAACAGCGTATGGGGGGGATTTTTGGTGCTGTCAGCATTCCGTAGAAGTCCAAAAAGGGGATACATAATTTGGTGGCGGTACAATACAGCACTATGTTCTCATTATTATGAGTATTTTCAATACATAGCAGCGGTCGGATTACTCAAAAGATCTCTTCGCAAGGACTGATCGAAAATTAGTGAAAGTCCGGAAAACCCAGTGCATTCGAGTGCCGTTGTGCAGAGTTACACTTAAGTAACGTACACACAGGTAAATAAGTCAGTGAACATGGAAAGCAGTGCTGGTAGACGTAGATGTCGTGTACATTCTAAGATGATAGGAGGTGATGGCAGCAACAGACGCCGTATACGTTGGAGGACAAGAACGCCCTCAAGGATTCCAATAGGTGAAAGGAACAACAGACGCAAAAAGCGTCAACCTTCGCAGGAATCTCCGCCGGTTGCAGAATTGAGTGTTATGAGGGAACTTTCAGTACCTCCGAGGGAGATAGCCGCCCCCCATTCGCCACTTGCAACTGCAAGTCTGGAGGGGAGATGTCAAAATTTTCGCAAGAAAGGATACAAGATCTCGAAAGACAGGTGAAAGGTCTCCAGCAACTTGTAAAACCAATGCCGTTGAAATGCACATACGGTGCATAACACAAGAACCAGTAGTTTATAACCCTTATCGAATGTCAGCGTCTAAAAAAGAAATTTTAAATAAAATAATCGACGAACTGCTGAAAAATAATATTATTCGTGATTCATTTTCCCCATATGCTAGTCCTGTTTTGCTAGTTAAAAGGAAAACCGAGGATTACCGAATGTGTGTAGATTTTAGAAAATTAAATGCTATTACCATTAAAGACAGGTCTCCACTTCCACTCGTAGGGGATCAAATTGACAGTTTAGGAGGCAGCGCATTTTACATATGGCTGGATATGGCTTCTGGCTTTTATCAAGTCCCCATGGCAAACGACTTGATTGAAAAGACGGCCTTTGTAACCCCGATTTACATTATGAATTTCTGAGAATGCCGTTTGGGCTGACTAATTGACCGGTCGTTTTTCAAAAATTGGTAAATAACGTAATGGGGAAATTAAGAAATTCTATTTCGTTTCCGTATGTTGATGACATCATTATACCAGTGCCCTCTTTTAAAGAGGGAATTGACAGACTATCGCAAATGTTAGAAGTATTCTAGCACAATGGCAACACTAAAGTTGAGCAAGTGCTCTTTCTTCAAGACCAGATTTCTTCGACCAGGTGCAGAAAAGGTTTGACAATTTTTAGAATTCAAGGTAGTAACCGACTGCAGTGCGTTACGTACAACCGTTTCCAAGAAGAATCTAATACCTAGAGTAGCCCGCTGGTGGTTAGAGGTCCAGAATTTTAATTTTAGTATAGAGTACAGACCTGGAACGAGAATGTCGCATGTTGACGCGGTAAGTCGCCTTCCTACTGGAGAAGAGATATGTCTTATAGACATTACTGAAGGAGACAGTATTCTAGCAGCTCAACTACAGGACGAGCAAATTGCTATGATAAGATTAATTTTACAAGAAAATAAGAGGTGCCGATACGAAGCAATATTTTAAAGAATATCAGCTTAAGGCAGGGAAAGTTTACTGTAGGCTCCCATGTGGAAAGTTGGAATGGGTTGTACCCAGAAGTGCAAGATGGCAGATTTACAAACTTTACCATAATGAAAGGGGTCACTTTTGACCAGAAGAGACTATTAAAAATGTGGCTCAAAATTATTGGTTTCCTAGTATGCGTAAGTTTATCCGAAAATATATGAGTTCTTGTTTGAATTGTCTATATTAGAATCAGCGATCTGGTAAGAAACAAGGCATGTTACACCCAATTGAAAAGGTATCTATACCATTTCACACGTTACATACAGATCATCTAGGACCTTTTGTATCAAGTAAGAAAGGTAATAAATACCTTCTAGTTATTGTAGATAGTCTCACGAAATTCATCATAGTAGAACCTGTAAAAGACACACGTACAAGACGTGTTACAAAGATACTGACAGATTTCATGCATTTGTTTGGTGTACCGACGCGTCTGATTACCAATCAAGGCACAGCTTCCACGTCTGCAACTTTCACGTTGTTTTGTGAAAGATATGGTATTAGACATGTGCTTAACGCTGTAGCGACACCAAGGGCAAATGGCCACTTGCCATCACAGCGGCAGGCAGTGCAGAAAATAAACGGGATCAATATGTGAAGCAGATCCAGAGTGCTTTGAATTGCTTTCATAATCAAGCTACAGGAGTCTCTCCCTTAGAGGTTTTAACAGGATGTAAAGGTCGGCATGTAGCGGAAGCTAAAATTTTAAGTAAAGTTCAAGATAACCTGGACCGAGTTGATTTAAAGAAATTGCGCAAAGGTATGGCGCAGAAAATGAGTGAGGATAAAAAAGTACAAAAGATATGGTTTGATGCGACTAGAGCTGCTGCTCATGTGTACCATGAAGGTGATCTTGTTATGGTCTTAAAGACAGATAGTATTGCATCTGGAGCTAGTAGGAAGCAGTCCAAAGTATAAAGGACCTTTTCGTATTATAAAAGTGCTTTTGAATGATCGTTATGAAGTTAAGGATTTAAGAGAAAGCTCAAGGGAAAAGTTTCGGACGGTAATAGCCGTTGATGAGATGAAGCCTTGGGTTACACTGAATGGTGAGAAGTAAACAGAGAGTTTCACTTAAGATCAGTAGCACACAATGTAAGGTTCGCACAAGGCTAACACAAAAACTAATGTTAGCACAAGGCTAACACAAAATCAAAGGTTAGCGCAAGGCTAACACACAATCAAAGGTTAGCACAAGGCTAACACACAGACTAAGGTTAACACAAGGCTAACACACAATTAAAGGTTAGTATAGGGCTAACATACAAACTAAGGTTAGCACAAGGCTAACGCATAATCAAAGGTTAGCACAGGGCTAACGCATAATCAAAGGTTAGCACAAGGCTAACATACAAACTAAGATTAGCAAAAGACTAACACAAACTAAAGTTAGCACAAGGCTAACACACAATTAAAGGTTAGTATAGGGTTAACATACAGACTCAAGTTAGTACAAGGCTAACGCACAAACAAAGGTTAGTATAGGGCCAACCCATAATCAAAGGTTAGCACAAGGTTAACATACAAACTAAGGTTAGCACAAGGCTAACACACAATCAAAGGTTAGCACAGGGCTAACATACAAACTAAGGTTGGCACAAGGTTAACACAATCAAAGGTTAACACAGGGCTAACGCATAATCAAAGGTTAGCACAAGGCTAACATACAAATAAGGTTAGCACAAGGCTAACACACAAACTAATGTTAGCACAAGGCTAACACAATTACAGGTTAGCGCCGGGTTAACATACAAACTAAGGTTAGCACAAGGCTAACGCACAAACAAAGCTTAGGGCTAACGCATAATCAAAGATTAGCACAAGGTTAACATACAAACTAAGATTGGCACAAGGCTAAGCACAAACTAAGGTTAGCGCAAGCCTAACAGTCAAACTAAGGTTAGCACAAGGCTAACAAAAACTAAGGTTAGCACAAGACTAACGCACAATCAAGGGTTAGCACAGGGCTAACATACAAGCTAAGGCTAGCACTCGAACCAAGATTATTAACAGTACAGCCCGAGGACGGAATGTTGGCAGGAAGGCCGAATGTTGGAAACTATACTGTCTTTACGCTGGTGCCGGCCCTGGCGCATTTCCCGGACTTAGGACTGGTGAAGGCAACAGCGTATGGGGGGATTTTTGGTGGTGTCAGCATTCCGTAGAGAGGTCCAAAAAGGTGATACATAATTTGGTGGCGGTACAATACAGTACTATGTTCTTATTAGTATGAGTATTTTCAATAAATTATAGTTAACACTTGTTTTATACCTTGTGACTATTTTCTCCACCTTACAAGTTGTTGATAGTATGTATTTATTTAATTATTGTGGTATTTTACTCTTAAAGATAGAAATGAATTCAAAAAGTGAGATAGGTGCTTATGGTGCTTTACTAAAGATAACTAAAATTATTATTAAAAAATTAAGTTCTGTTTATTTATTAAGCAATGTTTACACTTTATAAAGATAAAATTATTATTCAAAAAGGGAGTTATTTATTAATTATGGTATTTTTATGGTTTGTAAAGAAAATATTGAAAAAATGAGGTGTGTAGGTATTTATTTATTATAGATTATTGAAAAATAAGTAGGTATTTAATTATTGTGGTATTTCTATGAATCAAAAAATACCTATTATTTTTGAAAAAATGAGGTATGTAGGTATTTACTTATTATGACATTTCTACACTTAAATATAAACATATTATTTAAACATTTATTATTTAGAAAATGAGGGAGGTATTTATTTCGGTGTTTTTAGTAAAGATAAAATTATTATTAAATCATTAAGGTATGTTTATTTATTAAGGCTGTATTATACTTTATAAAGAAAATTATTCAACGGTATTTCTTAAGAAAAAAATATTCAAAAAGTGCGGTAGGTATTTATGGTTTTTTTACACGTCATATAAAGATAAAGTTATTATTCAAAAGGATAATAGACAGTAAGTACATTCACCAGGCCACTAGATGGCATAATATGTTTTGTTTGCAAGCTGCATCTTTAGTCAAATTAATTTTATAACATAGTTGACAATTGCACCACTAAAGCAAACTTACCCGGCGCAGGGGTTACCGTGATCAATAAGGCGGTTCCCCCCAGGGTGGGGCCCTCCTGCACGTCGGTGGGCAGGGCTTGCGTCCCCTGCGATTATTCCTAATGTGAATAACTCGGCGCCAAAATTTTTGGTAGTCGGGGCTGCGTAGTGCTGTCCCCGGTTTATTTATAACAAACAGAATTTATTGGTTTTAACTATTTGTAAATTAATTTGTGTATATTAATTTCACGGATGAACAATGACCAGGATGAACTGCTTGGGTAAAATCAGTATTTTTCTGTAACAAGTACAAGTACGTTTCGTTCCAGTTCCAAATACCTCAAGCGTGGAATTGCCCGAAACCGACACGATTTTCAAGTCAAGTCAAAATATCTACTTGCGTGGAATGCTCGAAACCGACACGCTTTTCAAGTCAAGTCAAATTATCTACTTTGCCGCAAGAGGTTGCTGTCTACATCTATGATGCTCCCAAAGCATCAAGCATAAAATAATTTTAAAATATATTACAATAGCTAATTTGTGTATTAAGAGCGCAAAGTGATATCGACGGTGTCATTGCAATACCACGTAACTCCACTATTTTCAAAATTTATGTTTTTAGTGCGTTTGTCAATATTTTGATGATACATTGATAGATGGCGGTACTTGGACGGTAAGTTTAAAAGTGTTGGTGTAATCTATCAAAACAAAATGCAATACCTCGTATCCACTACAACATGGCGCATGACTTGTAAAATTTTGGTAAGTCCTCTCTTACAACTTATCTTAAAGTAGTTTATTAAATAATTTTAAGTAAATTATATATCTTAAGTAAAATAAGGTTTATTAGTAACAAACACATAGTATTGGTTTAACCAAATATTACAGACTTACTTGTAATTTTGAGATAAATTAAAAGCTATGGAGATACGTGGTATCGAAAGTGATAAAAATTTTATTATTTTGGTAGATACGTGATATTGGCTTATTTTTAAAAAATCTTTTTTCTCTTCATTCATTTTTCACATCACAAAGTGTGTAGATATTATCTCGACAAAAAAATGTATTAAGGCTAGCCTAAAAATTTTGTGAAACGCAATGTTTTAAAACAATTTTGATATTTTTGTATCTGTATTTTATTGCAATAACTTTCTAGCGTTTCAAGATATCGACATCGACTTTGCTTTACTAAATATCAAAAAAAAAAAAAAATTAAAATTTGTTACAGATTTTTTCAAGAACCGCCATGTTGTCGACAAGAACTTTAAAAATTGTATCCATGTGCAATACCGAATCGGAAAACCAAAACAGCATTGAACCAAAGAACTCAAATGGTGATATTAAAAAAAGTTTACTCTTGAAAGACTGTTAGATATAGAAGATAATTTTAATAAAACTTTAGAAGATGTAGAGTTTATTTTTTTGGATAGTGAATGCCAAACAGAAGAATATTTAATCTTAGAAGAAGGCATTAACAACAATAAAGAAAATAATTATAAAAATTCCTTCTTGAGTCCAATGCAGTTGTTAAATAAACAGGAACACCAGATTCCAAACTGTTCTTACAATCCCGACGAGTTTGAAGAAAATTTTCAAATGCAAACTGTCGAAGGAAATGGACCTCAAAAAGGCGGCGAAAACGAGAGTGAGTGTGATAGTCAGGAAGAGATAGACGACAATTATGAACCTGAGATGGATGAAACTAACGAAGAAAGCGAAAGTGAAGATGAAAGTCAGACAAAAAATGAAATGCAAGAAGATAACTTAAATAAGTCATTGGCATATCGAGGAACAAAACGAAAGATACATCAAAAACTGCGTCTGACAGGAAAAAATACATAGGATATCGGAGACCAAAAAACCAAAAACTAATATTCCATGATACTGAAAGAAATGACAGAAAAATGGGAACAACTTGTGCATCTAAAGCTTGCCAGAAGTCAAACAAAAAGGACTGTGTAAGGAAATAAAAGAAACAGATAGAAATAAAATATTTCAGTCATTTTGGGAAAATTTAACGAGTTGGGAACAGAAAAAAGTATATGTCTCAAATTTAGTTACTAAGAGAGAGACGGAGAGAAAACGAACTGAAGCTGAAATTTTTAAACGGTCACAATTAATATTTCAGTCATTTTGGGAAAATTTAACGAGTTGGGAACAGAAAAAAGTATATGTCTCAAATTTAGTTACTAAGAGAGAGACGGAGAGAAAACGAACTGAAGCTGAAATTTTTAAACGGTCACATTCACTATTCTACAGTTTAAACATTGCAGACAAAAAAGTACCGGTATGCAAAAATATGTTTTTAAACACTTTGGGTCTAAACGAATGGATGGTGAAGAACTGGGTGGACAATTCAACATACGGAATACAAATAACCTCTACAAAAAATACGGGTTCAAAACGATTTAAAAATGAAGAAAGCGTGAAATTTCTTACAACTTTCTTGGATAACTTTCCAAAAATTACCCAGTCACTACTGCCGTAAAGAAACTAACAAGCTTTACTTGGAACAAACGTTTACAATCTTTGCAGAGTTATACAAATTATACCAAGATCATTGTAAAAATTCTAATCAAGATGCGCTAACTAGAAACACCTTAATGAAATACGTAAAAGAAAAAACATTGGTGTATTTAGTCCTCGAAAGGATCAATGTGATTTGTGCGTTAAATACCAAGCTGGAAATTTAGAAAAAACAAAAATGGGATAAGCACAGACAAGATAAGGATAGGGCGCAGGAAGAAAAAGCTAAGGATAAAAAAAAGCTGAAGATTTTAAATGTCATGCTATATGCATGGATCTGCAAGCCGTAAAAACATGCCCATCCTTACAAGCAAGCTCTTTATACTTTAAAACTAAACTGTGTTGCCACAACTTTACTGTTTTTGATCTGAAAACCAGGGATGCGACTTGTTATTGGTTTGATGAAACGGATACTGATTTGCAGGCTTCAACATTTGCAGCTTTGCTAGTAGATTTCTTACGAAGGAAATATTTGCGCGATTCGGATGAACAAAAGCCCATTATAATTTTTTCTGATGGATGTACCTATCAGAATCGTAATTCAACATTAGCTAACGCTTTGCTATCTCTTTCAAGTCAATATGAAGTCACAATCATCCAAAAATTTTTAGTAAATGGGCATACCAACATGGAATGTGATAGTGTCCACGCAACAATAAAAAGAAAATTAAAAAATAAGATCATATCTGTTCCAAATGATTATCACCGAATAACAGAAGAAGCCCGAATCAATCCGAAACCGTACGAAGTGGTGTGTCTAAACTATGAGTTTTTCCGGAATTACAATATGGATCTTGTTTACGAATCTATTCGGCCAGGAAGAAAACCCAATGAGCCAACAGTTACTGATATTCGGGCACTAAAATACGAAAAAGGGAAATACAATACAAATTAGATTTTGACGACACATTCACACCTTTGCCACAGCGCCCTGAGAGAGCCATTAAAGAAATTGATGATTCTCCAATTACAAAACAGAAATTTACTCATCTACAACAGATTAAAACGAAACTCCATTCAAATTTTTGGCCATTTTATGATAATTTATTACATAAATAGATTTTTGTCAATTTTTATAATTACTATTACTAGTAACTAGTTAATTTTTACACTGTTTATTTTATGTTTAATAATAAATAATTATTAAATAAATCAGACTTATTTTATATGTATAAAATACAATACCTATTTTCTCCAACGTTTGAAAACATTTTATGTGCAATACCACTTATCTCCTCTAAAAATTATAATTCTTGACTTTATTAAAAATGTTTGTTATGTTGGTATTATAATATCCCTATTTATTAAATGGTTAAATCAAATTCTAATAATAACTTAAATTTATCTACCAGAACGTTTTTTTCCCTTTCCTGTCAAAACTGAGGTAAAGGAGATACGTGGTATTGTAATGACACCGTCGATATATTGTTGCTCTGAGCGAGAAGTTTGACAACCAGTGTTTTTATAAAAATGTTTGGTAAAAATTAATAAATTATTGATAACCCCTCAAATTTGACAGTTCAGATTTCAAAACGTGAGCATCAATTTGCGCTATACATGTTTTTGTAGAAATGTTTGTTAAAATGCTATTTACTGTAAAATAAAATAAAAAATTGCCTTAGTACCTATTAATTATTTAAATACGGGTTTTTGACCAACAGTTTGACGTTTTAAAAAGCCAATAGTTTTTTGTATCCCTTAATGTTTACATCATTTTGTGTTGATATCGTAGATCTCAGCATTGAGTATAATGACCAAAATGTAGAGGATTTCATTATCTTGGCTTTCTCTGCAAAATACGCAAGTAAAATATTTTCTGATATCTTCGTTCCTTTTGATTCGCACCATTTACTAAAAAAGTTCATACTGTTTTTCATACTTCCTTCTCGACTTCTCTGGCAGTAAATTAAGAGTAACTGATTTTGCAGTTTGCGCAATTTCCGGCGGAGTGCACGAAATTTCACTAATTTCATCGATTTCCATTGAATTTTCACGTAAACATTTTTATTGTACGAGAACGATCTTAAAATAACGCGCTGGTTACAAAATTGTCGACATCTGTCAAATACCCTCAATGCTTAATTTTGTGTCAAAAGTCGCAGATACACTAGACGTTTCTTTATTATGGTTTCCATGGCAACTAAGCGTTTATTTTGTCGCTCGGCGAGTTACCATTTGATACTCAGAACTGGGTACTTTTATAACAGGTTTGGCATTTTTACACTTTGTAGGTGTATTTTATTTATTTTATTATATTTTTTCACTATAAAGAAAAACATTGAGAAAATTATATAATTTAAAAGAAAACAATATTAAAATTGAAGGGTTTTAGATTTATTAAGCCATTTTTTCTTTATGAAGACAAAAATTGTCATGGACTTTTTTTAACTAGCACTTAAAAAAATATCTGATGTGGCCAGCACATAACTTTCTTATACCAGTATCATCCTGATCTAAAAAAAAATCATTGTGTTTAATTCTTCACTTACCTCAATTAAATCTTAATAGCGTATCTTGAATGTTTCATTAAAATTTTTTAATAATAGATTATCAGCGTCATTCGATACTGTCTTCGATACTGTCAATTCATGTCATATATTTTAATAATTTTTTTGTTGACATTGACATTTTTGTAACTAAATTAGACGTCAAACTGTGTAATTTATCCTAACCCAATTTTATGAGGTCAAATGTGTAAAATATTTCAGTTTTCATCAGCATTATTTAAGTACTTGGAAAATGTATTTTATTCGCTTGATATAGTACATGATTTATAATCTTTCATTGAGAATATGTTTTTTTGTAAAGTCAAATACAAAAAAGTTTGGGTCCCGTGGACGCCCTTTCAGGTGGCCAATTTTGCTCATCACCGATTTTTTCATTGTCTGGCCTTTAGAACAATTATACCAAATTTGAAAGCTTTATCTCAAAAACTGTGGCTGCTATCGCGATATTATAGACATGCGGACACATTTTTTTCGCGGACATTTTTTTCCAGAAAGTTATGTTTTTTTCATTATAATTCGTCGAGATTCGTCCAGAAATGCGATAAAAAATTTTAATTTTTTTCCCGAAATTGTACCTTTTTTCTTTCATTCATTATGTCTCTTCTGGTGGTACCACATTTACCAAATTTAATGTGTCAACTAAAATGTTGTTGACAATCTCAAGTGTCAAGTTTGAGAAGTCTCCCATTAGTGTTCTTTGAGTTATCGCAGATACACACATACACATATACATATCCACACATTGGTATAAGAAAGTAAAAATAATGAATGGGAAATGCCAATGAACATATATTTAGTTCCATCTTCGAAGCTGACTTTTGTAATTTAAAAGGCCTTCTTTCTGAATGCTCAGACCTCGATTTCTATTTTCCCTCAGATTTCAGGTCTATTATTGTTATCGTAATTAATAGCAAATTAATATACAAACTAAGCATCCGTATGCAACCAACATTACGATTACCTATCGTAATATAGCAACCTTCTTGGTTTAAAAAAGAGAGAAAACCTATATTAAATCATTAGCAAAGTAAAAAGTATAAAGTTGAAATATTAAATAATAACCATCGACTCTTAGCCAACAAAGAAATATGATTTGTAACATTTTAACAAATATGAAGGTTATAACATTATATTTAGGTTTCATGGATGTCAAATTATTTATTTATTATTAATTTTTATTTAATTTGACTTATAACGTGAACATTTATGTAATCAATTAACCGATCTATTCAAAATATGTTTATCTTTCGAAAATATTCGTTGTTACTACCCCAATGATTGTTCATATTCTTAAAGATATATAGATAGATATTGTTATTTTAATATTTTTAGCTAACCTTGAAGAATATGTCCTAAAACATGCATTTGTTATAGTTTATACGAGCACAATTGAAATCGTATAAAAACTAAAAGCCAGCAAAAACAATCGGCATCTCTTTATTCTATATATTATTTTATATGTACAATAAAGAGATATCGACTGTTTTTGCTGGCTTTTTAGTTTTTATACGATTTCAATTGTGCTCGTATAAACTATACTCGATATTTTTATACATTTTCTATCCCATCCCATATAGGACTTGTATTAATTTGTTAGAAAACATTTTTCCCATAAAAGACTGATCCCTACTTACCTATTAAGTGTATTATTTAGTTAATGAGCATAATTAATTACATATATATTATTATCTACCTGCATAAGACTATATGTATATAATGTTCCTAGTATTTTTTACTTTTATATTTGTTTATTTTAAAATAAAATGCGTTTATATACATATACAAAACATATCATTGATCAGCTCATTTTTTTACATACCTTCTCCTGCACCTTATAAGTAAAATGTTAACTTATATAAATATCTTTTAAGATGATAACGATTTCTTTTGAGAGAAATTGAGGTTAGATTATATTTTTTTTATTATATTTCGTAACCAGAGGTGATTATTACTATAATTATATTATATATAGAATCTACTCATTTAGTAATCAAAGTAACGAATAAAATACCGATTACTAAAACCGAAAGCACAGAAGACTAAGAGTCACATGGTTTAACTTTTCTGTGCAAGTTTATAAAATCAATCAGTAGTAAAATCATGATTATTCAAAGGCTTTGACATTTCTAATGTCCATCATATATTCTCGCAACATACGCGACATCTGTTTGTGATTTCTAGACAGGCTTCCATTAATGACCCTTTGATCTTTCTCAGTTTTTAAAAATTGAAAAATAAATATTAATCCATAAAAAATATACTTACAAAAACAAATATAAAAATGTGCATGCATATAAAGATGTATATGCATTACTACACATTCCGACTGGGAGTTGGACGAATTATAAACTTTGCCAACGGATAAATCCATAGGTGAACCGATCATCGATGACTAAACCGATGATACAACACATATCTATTAAATTGTATAAAGACTTAAAAAATATTTGAGACCCTAGCGTATATAAAAATTGTTTTGTAGAACTTGGTGACAACAAGTTGGCAGAAAAATTCCACATTTCCCCACAAAAAATTAAAAGTTGTCACTCTGCATTCTCCATTCTCCCCATTAAGACCGGATTTGTTTCATAAAAAACTTTTTTTAATTAAAATTAGGGTACAACCACTCGGACTGTTCCGTATCCATTGCCTATGAATAAATCCATAGGTGAACGATCATCGATGACAAACCGAAAAGGAAACCAAAAAAAAAATTTTTTCCCACCCCAAAAAAAAAAAAAAAAAAAACACACCCACCCCAAAAAAAAAAAAAAAACCCCCCCACAACCCCAAAAAAAAAAAAAAAAAATTACTTTTTTTTTTTTTTAATCCCAAAAAAAAATAAAAAAAAAAAAAAAAGGTTTCCCCCCCCCCCCGCAAAAAAAAAAAAAAAAAAACCCCCCCCCCCCCCCCCCCCCCCCCCCCCCCCCCCCCCACCAAAATAAATTAAAAAAAAAAAGAAAGAAAAAAACCCAACCCCCCAAAACCCACAACAATTTCCCCCTATTCTGGCGAAAACAGAGAAAAAAAAAAAAAAAAATTAAAAATTCTTATTCTTTACTTCCAAACCCTCTAAATCACATATACGTAAATACTTGCAAATTGCCTGCCTCACGCTCAGAATACGGAACTATTTCTCGTCATCATGGTTGCGACAACTCTACGTTTGAGTAGGAGTATGCGAAGATATACTACAGAAATGATCCTGTGAAGTATGATCTTGGTTTTTCAGAGCAACATTTTTCTTACGATACAATTAGGCTGGACGGTGTAGGTGATGGGTAACACGAACACTATGTGTTAAAGAAGGATAGAGTTAATAGTATGCGATTGTGCGGCCTTCTACGAGACTTGTTCGAACTATTGTGTACAACGGTGCCGTAAAGTAGATTACTTGGCGTCATTACGTTCTTATATTAATTTCAATACTGACGCCATCTACTAGAGAGGGAATTAACAGTACGCTATGGCGTGTATTGAAGGTTACCTGAGTCATGGCGTAATATTTCACTAATTCTTACAAGGTTTTTAATAAGGTTTCCGGCAGCAATCAATATGGAAATTTTATGTTAAATAATTGGAATAATATCAAATATGATTTCCCAAACTGAATTGATTCTTTCATTTTCTATTTTATTTTATAAGCAATCTAATTCTATAAATGATTTAAAAACTATGTTGTATATTGTAAAAACTTTTGACGAATTCGTGTCCATCATCATGGGGGCGCCACAAAAGTACATAGTATATAATTTTTAATAACTCAAAACAGTGTAAGCGATAATAAGTGGAAGTATTAATAATTAGTTTAGAAAATATTGTATAATAAAGTCTATACATAAAATAATAATCTTCTCAGAAGGTAAGAATATGGCGCGATTGTTTGTTTTTGTTTTTTTAACTAAATAAATATTTGTGTATGTCAGTATTATATTTGTTTCCGTAAACTCAATAACAACTTTTTTTAAAACGACGTATATATATATATATATATATATTATATATATATATATATATATATATATATATATATATATATATATATATATATATATATATATATATATATATATATATATATATATGTATATATATGTTGTTTTTCAGGTTTTCGCGGGTGGTGAATGTTAAATTCGTTTTCCGGGTATACTCCCGCGTAGGTGATAGGCCCCGAGAGGGACCGTGGTTGTCTGAACGACGTTTCGGCAGAATCTCATCTGCCATCTTCAGGTTCTAACAGATAACTGCTTACTGCGGCTTCTGGTAACTCGAACTGAAAAATAACATATATATATATATATATATATATATATATATATATATATATATATATATATATTTTTTTTTTTTTTTTTTTTTTTTTTTTTTTTATATATATATATATATATATATATATATATATATATATATATATATATATATATATATATATATATATATATATATGTATATATATTTACGTCGTTTCCACGATAGCTAGAAATTTTTAAAAAAATTGCAAGTAAACTAGATAAAAAAAGTCTATAACCGGAAATTATTTTCGAACATACAGGGCGAGCCAAGACGAAATAACAGGACCAGTGCCTTTTTTTTTAAATGGAATGCTATGTATATCAGTACATTTTTTGAAGCCTCTTTCTAGGCTCTATTCATTCCTATATTATTATTGGCTATCTCCCAACCACTTTGATGTAATGAATTTTTTTGTTGAAATAATGCCATCTGCAGATGGATATTAAAAAAATCACCACAGTCACAATTATGGGTTTTAAGAAAAACTTATGTGAACACCAGTTACGAGACATCTAATTAATGTTTTTGAATCATTTTCATTTACTAAAAATGTACAGGGTAGCCAAAAATTAGTATTCAATTAAGAACTTTTTAAACTGAATTTTTTTCAAATGGAACACCCTGTATATTTTTCGACGATGTGATGTAAAAATGAAAACCGAACATTTTTTGTAAGTACTTCCCTATGGCTAATTGCAACCATTTTCGTTTTATAAATAAATAAGTGTTTATTTTTCAATTAAGAACTTTTTAAATTATTGAATTTTCTCAATTTTTTCAAATGAAACACCCTGTATATTTTTCGACGATGTGATGTAGAAATGAAAAGCGAACATTTTTTGTAAGTACTTCCCTATGGCTAATTGCAACCATTTTCGTTTTATAAATAAATAAGTGTCAAATTCAAGAATAAACTTAAAAAAAAGAGGTTCCCTCAAATAATTCATTAGAAAAATTTATAATAGGTGTTCGACGTGTTGCCCATTTTGATTGACACACGTCTTTATACAATTTTGAAATGAGGCCATTTAGTGGGACCATTTCCATTGAAATGAGTAAATAGTATTTAACCAGTCCTTTACTGTAATGTTTTTTTGTAAATTTTTTTGCTGTGTTCGTTATTCGACAAGCAATAAAGCCTCAGTTTGGTATAAATTGTCGTGTACAAAGGAGCATTTATCACACTTATCAGTCGTTAGTTACAATTTCTATTGAATTTAAAATATTTGGAATTTTACAATATGAATTTTAATAAAGCGGAACTTGTAGACATGACTTTTGTTTTGTGCGAGTCAGACAGAAATTGTTTACTTGCCAATAGAATTTATCACCAACGTTATCCTGAAAGAAGGCTTCCTGATGTTAGCAGCTTCCAAAACCTTCTCGATAGATTTCTGGAAACTGGGAATGTCGAATATAAAAAAAGTGAAAGAATAAAACTTGTTGTGAACGAAGAAAATGAGTTTTCTGTGGTGCTGGCAACGGTTGAGAATCCCCATGTTAGTCAAAGAGAAGTGACGTCATTAGTAGGAATAAGTAGACGGTCTGTGGGTCGAATCTTAAAAACAAATAAGTTGCATGCATATCATATTCAAATGCACTAGGAATTATCTGATGACGATTTTCAAAAGCACCTACAATTTTGTAATTGGGCTAGAGGTAAAATGCAAATTGATGTCAACTTCTTCAATAATGTTTTATTCACTGATGAGGCAACTTGTTATAAAAATGGATTTGTTAATAGGCACAATTTCCATTATTATGCTTCGGAATATCCTCACTTTTTTATGCAAGTTGCAAGTTGATAACCAACACAGATGGTCTATAAACGTTTGGGGAGGAATTATTGGAGAACATGTAATAGGGCCACATTTCTTTGGTGGTACATTGACTGGAGCTATTTATCCTCATTTTTTGGAAAACTATCTGCCACAATTATTGGTAAATCTCCCTGGAAGAAATCGAAATAGGATGTGGTTTCAGCAAGATGGTGCTCCACCACATTATTTAAATGCAGTTAGAGACCACTTAAATAATACCTACCCTCATCAATGGATTGGAAGAAATGGACCCACTAAATGGCCTGCTAGATCCCCAGATCTTACAAAAATGGATTTCTTTTTATGGGAATACGTGAGGGAAATTGTTTATAGAGACACAACAACAACAGTAAAAAATATGAAGGAAAGAATAATAACTGCCTTTAGATCTATCACACCGGCAGTTTTAGGAACAGTGGGAACCTCATTTCAAAAGCGCATAGAGATGTGTGTCAATCAAAATGGCCAACATGTGGAACATTTATTATAATTTTTTCTACTGAGTTATTTGAAGAATCCTCTTTTTTTTTAAGTTTATTTTTGAATGTTGTAATTATTGCCCAATAAAACGAAAATGGTTGCAATTAGCCATAGGGAAGTACTTACAAAAAATATTCGTTTTTCATTTCAACATCATATCGTCGAAAAATATACAGGGTGTTCCATTTGAAAAAATTGACAAAATTCAATTTAAAAAGTTCTTAATTGAATACTAATTTTTGGCCACCCTGTACATTTTTAGGAAATGAAAATGATTCAATAATATTAATTAGATGTCTCGTAACAGGCGTTCACATAAGTTTTTCTTAAAATTCATAATTGTGACTGTGGTGATTTTTTTAATATCCATCTGCAGATGGCATTATTTCAACAAAAAAAATTCATTTACATCAAAGTAGTTGGGAGATAGCCAATAATAATATAGGAATGAATAGAGCCTAGAAAGAGGCTTCAAAAAATGTACTGATATACATAGCATTCCATTTAAAAAAAAGGCACTTGGTCCTGTAATTTCGTCTTGGCTCGCCCTATATGTTCGAAAATAATTTCCGGTTATAGATTTTTTTATCTAGTTTACTTGCAATTTTTTAAAAAATTTCTAGCTATCGTAGAACTCGAGGTATCGAAGTCCGACGCACTATTGCCCCACCCTGTATATGTATATATTCAATGATTAGGTCATTATTCGGTAATGTAGAATACAATTCATTTACTAGTTTATTGCACGATGTACAGCATAATAGATTATTATTTAGGTATTTATTTTAAAGGTATATCCTAATTTTACATAAAAAAGAAAAAACAATAAATCATTTCTTTATTGTTCTTATTACAACTAATGTACTAACGCAAAAGAAATGAACCTTATCTGAGAGAAGAAAATTTAAGAAATAAAGGACTATTAAAAATAATACTTTATTTGGCCAACAGTACAATGACCAATTACAGGACAAAGTAAACGAAATATATTTAAACTATAATCAACAACTAATTATTAGAATGTATAAAGTATTAAATAACGGTATCGAGAATATTACATATGTATAAACAGTATGTCATCAATACTTAAATTAAAAGACTAGAGTTTCAAAAGTAGGGTATAAAGTTTTTAAATTACAAAAAAATATAATCGCATATATCACAAATAGAATTATAGTTAGAACATATTATAACATGCACAGGAGATTTTAACATTATGGTATGTTCATCATGGGTTTTCCAGAATTTTACTGCTGTTGATCCATCATTCTTCATCAAAGCTTCTAGTCTTGAAGGACAAGTTCTTCCAATTTTGTTTGTACCCGAACTTTTTAGGGCTCATACGATTCCTTTTCTGAATAGATATATTTATATGATCGATGACAATTATAGTACTTCTTTTTACTACCAGCAGATAATAATTTTCCAGAAGATATTTGCTTTTTTTATACTTTAACATACGAGGCAACTGTTCATGTTATAGGATATAAAAAAAGGAAGAAAAGTATTTTTTTCATCCCAAACGTGAATAGCTTTTAACAGTAAATTATACAAACCTGACTGTGATTCAAAATAAATTTCTCTCAATGTTGTCAAATGTATTCTGAGTTCATGGCCATCTGTTACATATATTGCACAATTTTCAGGGGATAATTTTTGATGAACTTGCAATAGTTTTTGGTTTTATCTGGATACTTCCATGCCCATTTTTATAATGACGATTTAGATTTGATCTGTTACTGAACACTTCCCCATTGATATTACACAATTCACTTGATTGATTAAATTTTTTGAAGAGACTGGATCTCTTTAATTTTTATGACCGTTAATTTTTCTTAAGTGAGCATACAGTTTTTTTTTTGATTAAATTGACTGCCACGTTCTTGGCAAATACACATTTTTACACTTCAAGAATAAAATTTTCAACTGTTAACGATAAATAAAATGTAACCTCTTAATTGATTTGATTATTTACAATTTATTTCGTTTTTTAAAGGTCAGAAGTCATGAGTCAAGGTCATGTGCAACCAAGATCATTACTGGCGGGAGACACTCGTGGTATAGCAGGCGTACTCGATTCTCTATCTCTCTAATTATGGTGGTGTACTCTGTGAATTTGTTTGTATTTAAATATTTTAAATATTAATTTGTGTTTTCGATCTCGGTACTCGGTATTCGAATTCCAAGTATTCGATTCCTGAAAGTATTTGATTCTACCTATCAGTATGTTCGTACGGTGGCTTCACTCGGCTTCGCCTCGTTCACAAACTTGCCTCCTATTCACAAAATAAAATGACATGTTGATAATAGCAATTTTGTTGAAATTAGAATATAGGCGTCACAACTCAGATTGCTCCATATTCATTGCCTATGAATAAAATCCATAGGTGAACAACGAACATCGATGACTAATTAGAAATCCGAAAATATTTGCAAATTTTCTGCCTCCCGGTCAGAATATGAAACTATGTATATCTCGTCATCATCTTTGTAACAACTCTACGTTTGAGTAGAGAGTATGCGAAGATATGCTACAGAAATGATCCTGTGAAGTATGATCTTAGCTCCCCATAGTGCTGGGGTAATTCGAATGAAAAATAATCGATCATTCGATTATTGAAATATCTCGAGATATGTCGAATACTCTTGTCATGAGAATTCGAATGATTTAGTTCTCGGAGAGTGGTGCGCCGACTGCCGATTGATTAATTTGTTTCAGCGGCTCATCATTCAAATTTTAAATACGTAATTCGAGAGATGAGACACGATGCGAATACCAATTTCCAATTCCAATTTAATAAAATTTATTCAACATTATGTACATATCAGAGAACTTAATTAGTCGCCTACTACATTTCGGCTTACAAAATAAATAAATATTTACATAAACACAAAAACATAGAAATAGCCAATCGGCTTACAAAAGTATTTTACTCGCCCTGGACGAGTCCAGGGCGAAAAGCAGATAATCGATTTTCCGCCTGTTTCGGCGGGTCCCCGAGCATCTGGCCAGGTGGTCGGGCCCGATGTGGCTAGGTTGGCGTCTTCTGGTTGTTAATCGTAGGTTGACGCTTACCTATAAACAGCGTAGAAAGAACAAATTAATAAATTGCCATGGCATTTTAAAAATTAAAAGCAATATCAAATAGTAAAAAAATGTCGTTATAGTAAGAGTCGTGCAGGAAAAAGCTCAAGAAAAAAACCTGCTTAAAAGAATTGAAATTTAGAATGTCAGTCTAATAAGGGGTGAGAAAGCGATAAGGCGGTCATCGAAGGAAGTTACGGTTATGAGTAGGTATAATATAATTTGGAAAAGGTACTGAAATTTGAGATGTCTGTCATTGTGTGTCTGAAAATATGGTTATTCAAAAAATATTGGTAAATTTTCGTGTATTAGTCTGTGCGTATGTTGAAAATCTTGGTAATGACGTATGTCGGTGATGTGCGCGGTGAGGGTGGATTTTTGGATGTTATGTCTAAAAAATTTGGTGGCCGTCTGTATTATATAATCTCTAATGTATGGCATGTTTGCCGTCTCGTGAAGTTCTTGTGTGCTTATGTATCGATTCGAGTTAGTGAGGAGACGTAACAGCTTATTTTGCGTCGTCTGGAGGCGGCCGAACTGTGTGTTCGACATCCTATTCCAGACGACGCAACCGTAAGTTAGGATTGGCCTAATCACTGTTTTGTACAATAGCAATTTATTGCTGGTGTCCAGGAGTGACCTCCTGTTCACCAGCGGATAAAGACAATGCAGGGCCATATAGGCCCTGTTTAGCGTTTTCGTGATATGGGGTTTAAAGGACAAGCGTTGGTCCAGGTTAACTCCTAGGTATTTTACTACCTTAGTCTCCTCAATAACTCTATTGTTAATAGTCAGTGGCGTAAAAGTTTTAATATTAGTAAATTTTTTGGTGAAGTTAATGGTCTCTGTTTTAGTCTCGTTTATTACTATTTTCCAGTCCTTATAGTACTTTAGTAAATTGGTTAAATGATACCGCAACTTAGTAGTTGCGGTTTCAGCATAAAAGGACTGGGAATATATAGTAGTGTCGTCTGCGTACATTATTGTCTGTGTTAAAGGATGGGTAGGAATATCGGAGACATACAGGTTAAAAAGAACAGGGGAGAGCACCGTCCCCTGCGGGACCCCCGCTCTCACGCTATAAAAATTAGAAGTGGCCTGGTTAATTCTGACCGCGAAAGTGCGGCCATCGAGGTAGGATTTAATAAGGCTAATAAAATATATAGGCAATTTGTGCTGATGTGTTAGTTTGTGCAGGAGACCTCCATGCCAAACTGTGTCGAATGCCCTCTGGATGTCCAGGAGCAGCATTTTAGTGCAGTGTTTTTTGTTGAAGCCCTCGATCACGTCGTGCACCACTGTGCACAGCGACAGCGTGGTATTATGCCCACCTCTGAAACCGAATTGTATGTTCGGCAGCAAGTTACCTTTATTAATGATTTTATTTAAGTTTATCAAATAAACTTTTTCAGCTATTTTTCCGAATACCAGTGCACTTGAACATATGTGAAGATTGTTAAGTTTAGTTGTTTACCGTCGGCGGCGTTTTGGTCGTGCTGATCTGCGGAATGTATATGGGCATTGGCTGATACCATTCGGAACTGGATTGTCTCGAGTGCAGAACTGGATTGAATTATGTTAAAATTTAAGATTTATAATTCAAAATTGTAAAGAAATAATAATGGAAAAATAACAAAAATGACTATTTTTCAAATCTATACAAATAAAAATATTGAAGGAAAAACAAAATATAACAAAATAAGAAAAATATAATTCTGAAAAAAAAAACAAGTACAGGTAATATGTAGCATATAGCATACCTATATAAAAATAGAAAATGAGTATATTTGATTATTTGATGCAAATAGACAAATAATAAACTAAAAAAATCAGTCTTAAAAGTGGCATTTTAAATTGCACTATTCAAAAATATTACTTGTGGAGATTTTTCGGTGATAAACTGTTTCATCAACTATTTGTGATTTGACCAGTTTTAGAAAATACTCGCTCCGAAGGTACTGATGTTCCAGGCACAGACAAATACTTCATCACCATTTCATACAGTTCGGTAAAAGTAAATTTATGATTTTTCCAAAAATCTAATGGATTTTTAGTACTTTTAAAATAGGGTAACTCTAAATAATGTCTTATAGTTAATATCACAATCGTTGTTGGAGTGGTACATGCTTTAATATTAGCAACTTTGCTGTCAAGGTGAGCCCATAAATCGCCTGGCTTTTCACTTTGATGTTCAGACAAATGTTGCCCTAGTTCAACTTCTGGAACGTTGTCATTCTTCTTTAATATCTGCGCCAGTTCTTCAGATACCCACTTTTGGGAATTATTAGCATTCTCTTCAAGGCCAAATCCGAGTGTTTTAAACCTTATATCTAGCAATGTAGCTTTACCTGCAATTTTATTTGCCTCAAGTGTTCCAAGGCGACGAGCGATTTTTGTCAATAAATTATTTCTTGGAGATTCACCAATTTCAGTGTTATTGAGTGTATGTTTCAATGTATATCGTAACCCCGAATTAGAGGAATAACAAAAGACATCGTTGGAAACTTTTCTCCTGAAAGATTGGATGTCATTAGCTCGATTGGCTTTGGAATTGAAATACAGTCACTAAATATATTCCATTCTCGGGCATTCAAAAACTCTGGTGCATTCGGTAAGCTGGTAATAGTAATCGAAAGGGCATCTTTGATTAGCAATAATCTCTTGATCATTAATAGGCAAGAATTCCATCTGGTGGATATATCTTGCTTTACTTTTAACACACTTTAATTTGTTCTTGAACTGATTTTAATTTATTGGCAGTCAATACGATATGTTTAAAATGACCCACTAAGTTCTTACATTTTTTTATTATCGCAGCCAATTGTTGGTTCCCATTCAGCGCCTCAATCACAGTAAGGTTTAGAGTATGTGCAACACACGGATGGTGATGCAAATACTCGTTAATCGCATTTTTTATATTGGCACCGTATTTGGCACAACAGTGATTTTTTCAAATATATCCCATTCTTCCAAAATTTGTCGTAGGGCAGTAGATATGTTTTCTCCTGTATGGGAACCCACTATTTCTCTAGTGGCTATGGTACGCGCATATAATTGATCACCATGAATGAAATGACTAGTAACTGTTATAAATCCCCTATTGGAATCTGACGTCCATATGTCCGTTGTTATCGCAATATTTTTCACTTGTTCTAAGATTGATCTTAATCGCGAAGCCGACTCTGTGTAAACACCTGGTAATATTTCATTTGATAGTCTTTTTCTGCTAGTCAGTTTATACCAGGGTTGCAATTTTTGCCAATATTCAATGAACCCTTCATTTTCTACTATTGACAGAGGTTGGTAATTATTTTTATCAATGAACCGTCGATATCTTTTCTATCGGTATCGGTCAAATCGTTAAAACGCGCACTGTAATGTTTTAACTGCGTTTAACGGGAGGTTGAGAAATTTCTTGATTGATTATATTGACATTATTAATTAACTCGTGACGGCCCTGCAATATTCTGAGGCTGAATTTCTGCAGCATTTTCTTCTTTTTGTTCTTTGCCCCCTTCATGTTCTTTAGGTGGATCATTCGATGTAAATTGAATGGGATGAACCCTAATTAAATGTTGCCTTAAATTTATTGTATTTCCAAAAAATTTTAAACTTTTTTTCCAATATTAAACGTACAACAAACTCTTCATCTTGAGGTTTTTTAAAATGTTCCCCCACTACCAGAGACAACCACGAGACATTCAAGTACATATAAAAATGTGTTTGGTTTTAGGTATAATTACTGACATACTTCTATCCTTGTTGTACATAGGAGTTTCTCAATGAATCTATCTTTGTTGCAGTTTGGGAAGATTTTCGTAGATGCTGCTGGCAGTACAAGAAACGTCATCGTTGATGTTGGATCCAGTCACCATATTGTTTGTTTTGATGCTGATATTGTGTAGTGTGTGTCGTTTTTTATTTTATATTGGATTACGAACTGTAAAATACTGTGACTTTTAAATACTATTTTATTTGAACTTTTTATTAGTGTTAGTGTAGTATATAATTTTATTATAACCTTGCCACAAAAACATTGTCTTATTTGTGGATTCAATGTAGACCAGGTGGAAAAAATGCACTATTTTCCAGTCAATGACCAAAAGTAAGTTTGTGTTTTGTGTTTTAAAGGTATTTAAATGAAATTGTTTCCTTTTTGTTAGGTCCAACCTTTTGCCATAAACCCAAGATTTCTGTTATAGTCACTGAATTCATCTTTGAAAATGCGAACTTCTCATGGTATTCCTGTTCTGACCATTATGAAATTGTAACCAAGGAGATCGTGCAAGCTGTGTGGAAAATTGGGATTCTTTGGTGGTGTAAAAGAAAAAACCAAGAAAACATCCAGAATCATAAGGATGCAAAAAAATCTAAACATAAGCTGACGATATTCCAGCATCGATAGTTGTTGATATGAAGTTTGTTCCAGCAGCAATCAGAAACAGTTTGCAAACTATAAAATAAATAAATATGTTTTATTTTATTAACTTCTTATGGCTTGATAACTTTAATGCTATTATTAATGTTTTTTTATTAATTTCAACTGTTGATGTTGCTTGAAACTGTAATATGTACATATGCGCCTAACTAATAAGTTTATATTTACCCAATAATTATTAATTAGGTGTATAATTTATGTACCTACGAACAAGTACTTCTTCGTTCTTGTGTAAGATATGTATATTTATTTGTAAAAACCTATCGGTGTTTATAATATGTTTTGTTAATGTAAACTTTACCTAAGCAATTAAATATTATTACTATTATATTTGTTAAAAGTATTGTTAAATTGCAGACCACATTGTACAAATAATGTGTAGCATTAATCGATGTTGATACATATATTTGGGATATTGGGAAGCAAACGTACATTTTTTTTCCTTATTGGTAGGCTAAGTATATATTTTTTGTACTTGCCATATAGGTTTTGTATTACATAGGTACCTGTTGTTCAAGAAAGTATTATAATCATTATTTAATTGTAAAATGTTTAACTTTTTGTTTAGCCATTTATTTTTCTGTGGTTTAGATTATTTAAAATATCTCCATAATTATTGCATTCGTTGTAGCTTGGCTTCTGGCTTGTTATTTTGGTATTTTATTGATTTTCTATTAATAAACGATTTATTTTACCTGTTTTGTTTTATTTTTTCATTAAAATTGAAAATATAACAGCCGACAAAACGCATCGCGCGCTTTTTTAAATCACGGCTCATCATCGCGCACGCCATCTATTCTAATCTTCCCAAACAGCAGACCAGTGCAATATTCTGAATAAAAACAATACAAGTACTTGAACGTCTCGTGGTTGTCTCTGCCCACTACTGATTTTTTCCGCCAGGTCTCTTTATTAACTATTTCTCCTTCTTGCGGTAGTCGACACGAGCATTCACTTCCGCATTTCCAAATATTTTTGTTACGTTACAATTAGACACTCGTGTCAGTGAGAGGTACCATTACCAATATATGCTTTGGTTGTGCGACATCTACAAGATTTATTCGAACTATTCTGTACGCCATCGTATTGTTGCACCAAAAGAATGGACATCTACAGAATTTTTTCCATGGGCAGCAGTTTATTCTGCAGCGAGAATTTCTGTTTCGAATATGCAGTAGCAGATCAACGCCGTGCAGCCCATACAGGCGAAACGTGCGGCGCGCAAGGGCGAACAATTCTTTAATTTTTCTAATTTTTAAATAAACTATTAAACGTTTTTAATACAAACATATTTGCAATATAAGGTTTGTACTAGCAATAGTCGCAGACTAGTTTGAAACACGTCAGAAATATTCGCCCAGTTAAGTATTAATATAAATACAGTTAGTTTATCGTATAAGAGGTGGCTGAGTGAATATTTCAAACTGGTCCCAGACTGCTGCTTAAAACAAACCTATACAGATTTAATCTCTAAGTATAAATAAAGTACTAAACTTTGAATCACACTTCCTGATCAAGCGAAAACAATTCACGTTAAATGAAATGTGGGGGTTTTTCGTTCCAAAAGTAATCTGTAATAGAGCTATTGCTTCGTTCCATGTGTTAATTGACGATTTCACTCCACGAAACCAAATAGTTTCAAAACCGTTCAGAGGGGATATATTTATTCTCAGCAAGTGAATATTTCAAGCGAATGCGCAAATCGACAGTTTCGGATGTTTTGATATTCTTGACCAGCACAAATGTCCATGTATACATTTTCAAAACGAATATTTACAGCGAGCGCCTTGTAATCGTATTACAGATTCTAAACTAAATAAAATTCGAAAAGGGTGCCTTTGACATTACTGAATGTATTGTTATTTACGATCTACGATTTACGATTATTACAGGAAAATAATTAGACTTATCACGATTATCTCTAACTTTTCCAAGGCTTTTGAAATGTTACTGCATAAAGCAAGTTATGCTAGCACTCATGGGTTGATTAGCGACTTTCAGCATGGTTTCATGCAGGGTCGGTCTACCACTACTAATCTTTTTTGCTTGACACGGTACATTTCCGAATCTGTGGATTCTGGTGGACAAGTTGACGTCATCTATACAGATTTTAGTAAGGCGTTCGACAGTCTTGATCATGGTATTCTTTTGTATAAACTTAAGCAGTTTGGTTTTTCAGATAAACTGTCTAAACTTTTTTCATCATACTTGCAGTGCAGGCGCCAATACGTGGAATACCGTGTTTTCAAGTCTGGCGAATTCATTGCTTCATCTGGTGTACCACAGGGTTCCATACTTGGGCCTCTTCTTTTCGTTATTTTTATCAATGACATTGTAGATATGATTGACGTCAATTGTCTTCTGTATGCAGATGATTTGAAAATTTATTGTGATATTAATTCTATCTGCGATTCCATTCAATTGCAAATAGATTTGAATAAAATTAATGACTGGTGTGTAAAAAATAACATGGCACTGAATGTGCAAAACTGTAACGTTCTGTCTTTCACAAAAAAAAAGAACCGTATATTTACAATTATACACTCAGTAATATGTCTCTAAATAGAGTAACTGAATTTAAAGACTTAGGAGTTATTTTTGATTCAAAGCTGAGCTTTAATCTTCATATTAATGCTGTTGTACTTTCTAGTTACAAAAACCTTGGTTTCCTTATAAGGCATTCACGAGGGTTTAATGACACTGACGTTTTATTTTTACTATTTAATTCTTTTGTTCTGTCTAAGATAGAATATGCTAGTATAATTTGGAATCCTGGGTATCAAACATATAGTAATAATTTAGAAAGTATACAACGCAAATTTTTAAAGTACGCATCCTTTAAGATTGATGGCATTTACCCAGTTATTGGAGCGCTACATGAACAACTATTAACTAGGCATATGTTGAGTCTAAAAGATAGAAGACAAATGCATTCTCTTATATTCTTACGTAATATTATTCATAATAAGATTGACTGCCCTTTTTACTTAATTTTATATTACCTTAATCGCAACTAGGCACACTGCCACTTTCTATTTACCAACACCAAGGACCAATTTACTTAAATTTTCATCTTTATTTTGTTTATGCAACAATTATCATTCCGTTCAAGATAATTTGGATATTTTTATCTGTAGCATTAACTCGATCAAAAAGTTATTTGTAAGAAGTAATATAAGTGCTGTTTAATGTATTTTTTTTTGCTGCTGCAAATGCGTTGTAATAATTGTCAATTTTCAATTGCCAATTTATTTTTTTTTGTAATTAATATTCTTATTTTTATTTATTTTTTTTGTAATTATTATTATTACTTTTATTTTTTTTTTGTTAATTATGTTGTATTCCCATCCTATAATTAGTACGCAAATATTGTTGGATGGTGTATCTGAAATAAATAAATATCTTCCCGATATTCAAACTTGACAGATAAATAAATTACAAGACAGTGACATTTCCAACAACTGCCTGTCATTTATAATGAGATTACAACTTTTTTGAAGAGTAAAATTTTCTGAGAAATCATTAATGAAAAAGTTTTCCATTTGTTTGAAAATTTTTGGACCACGTTGTATACAGGGTGTTCCAAAATTATGTAGCCAAACTCTTACAGTAAGTAGATTGGTTTAATACAAAACGAAAATTCTTATAAATATTTCAATAATATGTATCAAAGAAGTTACACCCTTTCAAAGATGGAGGAAAAAAATGTTGATTGTGCTGTAACTCAGAAACCATAACATATACGTATATCAAAATTTAAGATTACTTTTTGTTGAAGTCTTAACGCATTTACTTTTTAAGAAAGTGGTCAGGGGTGGTGCCTATAATTGCTATCTTTGCAAGGGTGTAACTTATTTAATATGTGGTACTGACCAAATATTTATAAGTAATTTAAAAACAAATTAAGTTCCTCTTCTTGGTAAAAGTTAAAATATAGAGTGGAATGAAAAATAATATTAACTGAAAATTTTTGTTAATTATTATTTACTAACTTTTACAAATCTTATCACAGATAAGTATAACATATATCTTTTTAAACAATTATTTTCCCGGCTATTTGCCAAAACGCTGAAACTTGGATTACAAAAAAAGATAATATGCCCATTATGTTCAGTACAACTGACTCAATAATGTTATTTTTAATTTCAACTATTCTGTCCAGTAAAACCAAAAATAAATTACATAAATTACAATTTTTTAGTAGCTGCGATGGTTGTGAAGTTATTGCCGAAGAAACGAACATGGCCGCCATTTTCCAAGATGGCCATAGCTTGAATTTATGAGAATTTTTAGTATTTTCGTCAGTAGAGCTTAATTAGCAGTGCTTACTCTATCTGTTACTAGTTTTGAATAAGGCTGGGAATTTTCCATATTTTAGTATTCGAATATTCGTTCGAAAAAATATTCGGATTACTCGAATTATTCGAATAGGTATTCGAATTATTCGGATATTCGAATATTCGAATTATTCAAATATTCGGATATTCGAATAATTCGAATTAATCGAATACCTATTCGAATAATTCGAATACTCGAATAATCTGAATTATCCTAATAGGTATCCGAATAATCCGGGTCCTCGAATATTCATTATTAATAGGTACAGCACTGAATACTAGTGAATAGTGAATACTCTATTTGAGTATTTGGTTGGATAGACCACAATAATAGTCGTGACGTAATCCACTAAGCAGGCAATTTGATTTGCTTTCCATACCCACAATAGGGTATGTCTCCTGTACATGTGCTTTAAGGGTCAGAATTAACTATTGAAGCTTAAATAAAACGAAAACAGAGCTAGTTTATTATACTTCTGTCATAACTACTTTTCCTTTTCGAAAAAAATATAAAAGTGCTCTAAAATTAGAATGTTTTTAAAAAAAGACGCAGATTGTGAAGGTAAAACAAATACATGAAAAGTCAATAGTTAAATATTTACAGGTTTTCTAAAATTTAAAATTTAATTTTAACCCCTGCCTTAGTACAGTAAGAATAAGGTCGAGGCGAGAAAGAGATGAAATAGTTTGACTGGGAGTAAAACGTGCCACTAATGTGGTCTATTTATATATTTGGATTTTAGAATAGGTACCTACCTATACCTACTATCTACCTACTTTGGTTGGATGCATACTGCATACCTATTCGTACATAATTTAATAATATATTTTAATATTTAAATTTACTCAAATATAATCGAATTTGAATACTCGAATATATTCGAGTATTCGAGTATTCGAATATATTCGAGTATTCGAATATTCAAATATATTCGAGTATTCGAATATTCGAATAATTTCCCATTAGAATAATTCGTATTCGAATATTCGAATACTCGAATTATTCGTATTCGATTCCCAGCCTTCGTTTTGAAGTCTGTTTTCTGGTTGTAAATCCGAGACGTGTATCATTTACATTTACACTTTCAGACTTTCTGGCATGATTTTTTTTTGTAATTAATTCCGAAAATACTAATGATTTCAAACTACATAAATAACATCTCTTTTATATTGTTGGAAAAAAAAACATTAAAAAACATAAGAGTTTAGATTATAGCATGATTTTATATTTTCTCATACGTTTATTCGACTTGAGCATATAAAAATTGCCAAAAATAGAAATTTTATAGAGATGAAGTGGCGATAAGTTAAGTATAGCATTTGGATAATCCTAACAAAACAAGATTTTAGTAGATAAATGTAATATACATTTATCTGTTCAATTGTTTAGAAATATGAAGTGGTACTTTCTGATAAGACACGATTTCAATTTTTGACCAGCAAATACAATTAACAATCGATCTTTCACGTTAGTACAAAAAAAAACAGTAATAGAATACAGGACATATGTATTACATAGAAATTTCAAATATTTGGACAGCCTCTTGCAAATGTCAAAGCTGGATTAAAAAATAAACAATAACAATCATTGTAAATCTCGACGTTGGCCTTATACTTATCATTATTTATATATTTGGTGTATTTACATTTTCAGTAACTAACAGATACAGTATTAAAAGATAATTTTATTTCCATCCTCGCTTATATTGAAATACATATGTAGGTAAATATCAGTGATTGACTGTATAGGTAAATACACCGTTTTAAACTATTTATTCATGCATATTCTGAGTAAACATTACTAAGATAACACCAGAGATTAAAAACTAATCGGGGTCACATGAAATATTAAACTAACATCCTTTGAGGAAATTCTTACAATTTTTTCTTAAAATGAAGTAATAATTGTATTAATAATAACATATTTTATAATTCTTATGAAAAGTCATGACAGGAACTTAAATATTTATTTCTCACCATTGTTTTTCGCATACTTACAGAGTTACCAAAACTCAATTCTCAGATAAAATAATAAATAAAAAATAATAAAAGTAGATATTTAAAATCATGAGATCTTTTATTTTTATTATCAAGGAAGCAGGTTATACAGGCTGCTTAAAGTTATATCTGCACTATTGCCAACGTTTTTATTAGTCGAGGTATAGTCGGTTAAATTATAACATTAGTGTATACACTAGTGTATATTTTTATGGTGAATACGAATACAACGGTGAGAGCAAAAATATGTATTTATGTGTTTCTCCACGCAAACACCTCAAATCGTAGATTCATTGATTGAAAGTCCTGATCACACTCACTACTTTATTAAGTAACTTATAATTATCAATAGTAACTTAAAGAAGGACTTAACTATAATCACAATTAAACACTTAGAAATCACTTCCCTAAATCTCTAACTTATGCCTTTACTTGTACAATTCCAAATCTTGAAAGTTTTAGACCATACATGGATGGATATATAAAGCGTACGGTGGTCGAGGAGCTCAGACTTGATTTGGAATTGTGCGAGTAAGAGACTGAAGTAGGGATATCTAAGTATTTAATTATAGAACCTTCATTAAATTATTGTTCTTATTTATTAATTAGTTAATAAATAGTGAGTAAGTGTTACCAGGATTTACGATAAATGAATCCACGGTTTGAGATGTTTGTATGAAGAAACAAACACGTAACAATTTACATTGTTGTTGGTCTTGTTTTGGCTGGAAATTCATTGTTGCCAACAGCTGGTGTGATCCCATTTATTGTCTGAATGGTCTTCTTCCACACTCATGGCTCATAATCTCTGATTTGATGGTGTGGTATCCTTATAGGAAGCCTCAATTTCAAGTGCATGTACTAAAGCATCACTACCTCGTTTGTGTTTGGCTAACTTAATTATTCGCGTAACCTCTTGCTGCCTTACTCCATCAATAAATGCTCCAACTGCTAACTGTTGTTAAAACTCCATTGGTGCATCAAGATAGGCTAGATGGGCCAATTTCTCCACAGCAGCCTCGAACTCCTGGAGGCTTTCTCCACCCCGTTGTTTGCGTGATTTGAGCTGAGCCTGATAGGAGGAATTGTTTGGAATTTGAAGCGGGTCTAATGCTTGGCCAATCAGTGCTAACACCAGTGCTGTTGATTTTTCCTTATCGTTCCAAGTATTTGAACGTACAGCTGCCTTGAATTGCCTCCTATACGTTGACCATGAACCTTGACCGTTGAAGAGAAGAGGTTGTAACCTAGTACCAGACGACAGTACCAACTGGCCACCGTTGACACAATTCATGTATCTCCTGTAATTTCCTTATTAACAAAACTCCAGTATCTCCTTTGATTCTCAAATAGGATGCTCTAGAATTTGCTTGAAATGGCACTGTCACTCTTGTTTTCAGGTCTACAACACGTTATCGTTAACAGCACTTGCATATTTGCACCGATTTCTAAATAGATCGTTCTAGAAACTTCTCGAAAATTTACTACTCGGTCTAAAAATCTGTCTGTAGCTTAATTCTTCGTGTTACCACCAATTCCCGAGAAGAACACTGTAGAACCATTCTTCCAATCCACTTGTGACTACAAATTGTTACGTGTTTGTTTCGTTGATTAAAAGTCCTGGTAATACTTACGCGCTACTTTATTAATTAAATAATAATTAACAACAGTAACTCGATGAAAGACTACTATATCACAATAGGTAATTGTGTTTAATTATCAAACACTCAAAAGGTTTTTTAGTCCAAAAATGTTTGTATTGCTCTTAAATGAAAATTTGTGCACAATAAAGCATTTTTTATGTAGTCGTTTTACCCCATTCACCCCCATATTCACTCCGTGTTTTAATGAACAAATTTTCAAAATAACCAAATTTATGGCTGTAATTTGCTTTAAATACGCAAACGGATACTACTACATAAAGAAAGCTTTAATGTGCAAACATCTTTATTTAAGAGCCATATAAACATTGTTAGACCAATGGTTTTGATATTACACCCTGTTTGAAAAACAGGCTTACTTTACAAAACACATTTTTGTATATTAACTCTTTCGATGGCATAAAAAATGCTGTTAATAGTATCTTAACACGTTTAAGCAATATCCCGATTTTCAAAAGAATGTGGCCACAAAACATCATGGAGGCTGGAGCTGTTTTTTCAGAATTTCCGGAAGCTGGACGTGGGCACCATACCTGGCCATTAAAAATGCTATTAAGGGTATTTTTGGATTTTTTAAAAAAAGTGGAATTAAAAATCCGATGTGAAATTTCAATTTGAATTAAACAAGTCACATGGCACCTCCCAGTGCCCCGAGCTATAACCCCTAGTTCAACCCTTCCTCCTCATCCTACTGACAAAGAGCGGGCAGAAAGTCGAGACCACGCATTTTTTGCACTGGGGGACTGATTATCGAGTTGAGAATAGAACCGCTAGGAGAAAAAGAGAGACGCAAATATATACAGAGTGTACCGTAATAACGTGCAAAAAATGTAACTGGGGATTCTCTGTCGAAAATTAAGGTGGGTTCTTCATACAAATTATTTTAAAATAACCCTTTCCTGTCCCACTTGTGTGTGTGTGCCAAAAAACTGTTTTGAATTTCTATCTCAAAATAACGTAATCGAAAAAAAGACGAAATTTGGCATATCCCGGTTACTAATCAAAAGGCACCTAACGAAATTATTTCATCCACCTAACTTGTATACAAAGGGGTAAAATTAACTACCCTCCTTGAAATTTTGTAAATATCTTTCTGACAGCTATTTTTTTTTATTAAAAAAAAATAACTAAACATTACGATTCACTTAGAAACTTTTTTATCTCTTGAAAAAATTTCGTAAAATCGACCGTTTTTGAGAAAAAAATTAAATTACATCTGCCTGAGTGATCAATCAAAAACGATGGGCATGATTATATTAGTGTGAAATACTGAGTAGGCTGGTGTCAAATTATAATTTGACAATATTGCGTTGTTTCTTGCCTTTGATATAAGCACTTTAAATTATCGTATGTATTGTTCAAAATGACCCCCACTGACTTCCATACAGTAGTATAGTCTGTCTTGAAATTCTGTACTAACATTTCTGAACACATCTGGAGTCAATAAACGGCATTCTCGAACAATTCTTTCACGTAACTCTTCCAGAGATGCGGGTTTTGTTGCAAATACCTTCGATTTCGAGTGTTCCCACAGAAAGAAATCCAAGGGAGTTAAATCGGGTGACCTAGCGGGCCACTCCACAGGACCTCTTCTTCCAATCCATCGCTCAGGAAACCGATTATCTAAAAATTTACGGACTGCTATAGCAAAATGTGGGGGTGCTCCATCCTGTTGAAAAAACAGTTCGGCCTCTAAAAGATTATCGTCTTCGAGGATTTGGGTAATCATTGGGTCGATGTTATTTTCTTCGTTTGGTGAATTGTACCAGATACGACCTTTGGGTAGAAGAATAAGTGACACCAACTGATTTGTATAGTGGACAGCAACTCCTAATACTGTTAAGACCCAGGTCAGAATAATTTTTTTTCAAAAAACGTAAAATTTTAAAATTTTCTTTTTAACATCATTATTTTTTAGAACTAATATTTACTTCCCTCACGAGGTATTTACATTCACAACAACCTTTAAATGCAATTTTTTTCGATATTATTTAGTTCCTGGCGTCCAGTGACAGCACATTTCTTTATTAACAATTCGTTTTATTTAAGTATTATACTAATAATACATATATCCGGGATCCGGGATCATAATAAATGCCACTGATTGTTTTGTAAACGGATGCTTTCAATTGATAATCATTAATAAAAAATAACGGAATAATTAATACTGAAAACTGAATAGGAATGTACTAATTACTCGCTACTTATGGAGGAAGAGTAAAATAATCTTAATCGTTATCACATTTACGTGTCCTTAACTCTTGGTCAGAATCAAATTAATATAACGTAGTTAACTGCGTTTCCGTCCGTTTTTTAATTGCGATAGTGTAGGTAACGGCATACAATACCCAAGGTGTTTCTAAATTCATCGCACATTAAAACGAAATTCAAGATACATAGTCTAAGCAAGTCTTAACCCTTCATATATCTTTTATTGAATCAATCACGAGGGTTATGGCATGGCTATGCTCATATGTGACAGAGTTAGAGCACTTCAGAAAGCCTTCAAAATGGGTGTGTAACTCATTTTTGAATTCAAATTTAAGCCTAGGTCCAATTTTCTAAAAAGCCTTCGAAAATCATTTGTAGAAGCAAATCGTATTACTTTTTGACAACTTTCGTTTTTAGAGTAATTCGACCCCACTAATTCCCAACATTTCAGTTGACATCTCGGATGCAGAGTTGAACCATCCCAGAACCACTCGTAAATACTTTTCCGAGAATATCTCTGCCTGTAAGGAGTGAATTGGGAGGAAAAATCAATAGATGACCCGTAAAAGTTATAAAATTTTCTGTCTAAAAGTTATAATACATTAAACACAAACGAATTTGAAAAACCTCTTAATTTTTTAAGTTCATTCTTGATTTGCACTTGCCGGATTTTTTAAATTAGTTCATATATTCTAATATAATCTTATTAAACATCAAATCTGTTTTATTAATTTCTACCTGGAAAATGTTTAAATTACTAATTGAACTTCGGGGAATATCAGATGCTGTGAGAATGCATCAGCGTGACGGCACATACCACAATATCTCCGAGTGGTCAACGGTACGTTACTTAGTCCATGCATTAATTAAATATGGGTGGTTGTTTTCTAAAATTACTTTGTAATTTCTGGTCTGTGATATTTATGCATACATAATATTATATTGTAAACACCTATACTGAGACATTTCCAAACAGAAAACCGGAAATTTATACACCATGATAAAGTGAATTTTATTTCATTTTAAAATGTTAATACATAAATTACCACACGATTCAAATGTATCGAGCCCTCACTTTAACCGCGATTATCTCAAAAACAGAGGAGGATAAACTACGTGGTTTTTTTTATGAAATACCATGTGAAAACTGTGACAAAGTATACATAGGCCAAACTTCCCAGCATCTATAAAAAAAGAATCCAATCCCATAAATATGATAAAATTAATAAAACAGCACTCACGAAACATACACAGACAACAAAACACAAATTCGACTTCGACAAAACAAAAATATTAGCTATAGAAAACCACACAAAAAAAGAGAAATGTTAGAAATGATTGAAATTAAAAAACCCAAAAACAATAAATGACCAAACATACACACAAAATTTAAACAAAATCTACAATAACTTACTCAAAATAAATCAAACAAAATAGGAGCTGCCCTTACAAAATAAATTAGAAACACATCACTACCACAACAAGCAAAGTCAACAGATCCTTAAAACATTTAAAATCTAAGTAAAAAACACATGTTACAGGCATTGGGAATTTTACAAATTATAAGCCACCCCAGTTGTAAACACAAAAACATCATCGGTTAGTAGTAGTAGTAGTAGGTAAAAAGTGATGTGCTCGCTATATGCACAAATTATTAAGTAGCATTTTTGTTAAACTATAAAGTGCCACATCGGATTATTTTTTAGTTTAAGGTAAGATACTGAAATAATAATCAAAAATTGTAGAAAATTTTAAATTGCTTTATATTTTAGTCCTTACATTGAAAAAGGTGGAAAACAGGCACCGAAATGTTTGTGAAATGTGTTTATGAATAAATAAACAATTTAGATTTTTTTCAAATCAATGTGTGCGTGCGTGCGTGCGTGCGTGCGTACGTGCGTGCGTGCGTGCGTGCGTGCGTGCGTGCGTGTGCGCGTGTGTGCGTGTGTGCGCGTGTGCGCGTGTGCGTGTGTGCGTGTGTGCGTGTGTGCGTGTGTGCGTGTGTGTGTGTGTGCGTGTGTGTGTGTGTGTGTGTGTGTGTGTGTGTGTGTTTTTTTTTTTGTGTGTGTGTGTGTGTGTGTTAACTTACATATATAACTCATGTTAATGTGCTGTTCATTATGATGTTACTCTAATTTGATTGTTGCACAATGTATTAGTTACTTGGATTATTTACAATATTTAATTTGTGTGAAACCTTGTTTGGACCTTCCTACTGTAAATGTCGGGTAATAAATAAATAAATAAATAATTATTGTTTATTTAAAAATCTGTTGACAAAGTAATTCTATATATGGCAGTGTTTGTGATAAATTTCAAACTATTGAATATCTTTTTAAAAGAAAATAAAAAAATCCTTTACACACTGTTTTTTGTATTAAGCAAAGACTCCAAAAAATGCCAAAATTATATTTTGTGCATGGGGCCTATAAATAGCCATATTCAATTCAAAAAGTTCTAAATTGAAAATTACTGTTGGCCACCCTGTATACTTTTAGGAAGTAAAAATGATTCAGAAGGTAGTAACACTACTTTTTCTTAAAATTAATAATTGTGACTAGTAATTTTTTCAAGATGTATCTGCAGATGGCATTATTCCAACAAAAAAAAATCATTATATCCAAGTGGTTGGTAGATGATCAGGATAGGGATGGAAGGAGACTAGAACGAGGTTCCAAAAAATGTACTAATATGCATAGTATTTCATTAAATAAAGGCACTTGATCCTGTAAAATCGTCTTGGCTCGCTCTGTATATTAGAAAATAATTTCCGGTTATAGATTTTTTTATCTAGTTTACTTATGTATTTTAATAAAATGTCTAGCTATCATAGAATCGTGTTTTCTAAGTTCGGGGGCACTATTGCTTCATACCGTATACTAAATAGCATAAATATTTTCGTTCGGCGTAGTGTTCCGCGCTATGAAATAAAATCTTGTTCATTTATCCAAGCTAAGTATAGTTTAAACAAGGCATTTTTTTGCTAGGCGATAATTTGTGTTCTCTCACGAATTTCCTAAAACTAGAAACTTTGCACTGTATGTTTAAACTAATCAGTGTCGTCGGTGTATAAGCATTTGATCCTAACATAAACATTCAACCCGGATTTCACTCGGGGGCGTGACCTTTACTCCGGACTCCGGATTTTCAGCATTTCCACATTTGCTCCCTCATTACATTTGTTGTCTCACACACTTGTTTACAAACTAAATGGTAAACAAAGATAAAGATCATTAAGGGAAAGGATCAAATTCTGGAGTAAACTGTACTTGACAGAATACTATATCGTTTTTCGGAGTCGGACTTTGTACAAGAACATATTCTGTTATAATCTTAATAGCCTGACAATTATAAATTTAATATGTATGCAATACTATACCTCAAGTACCGAGCGTAAAATTTTAATGAAATGATTTAATATATCACGAGAAATTGTACGTCATTTAGACGTGATTTGAATATTGCCCTGATTTAAAAATAACCTGAAAATTAGATACAAATGTTCATGATTTCACATAATAGTTCAATGGCAATTGAAATTAATTAGCACAAAAAATCAAACAGTAGATTTATTTATTTTTTTAAATACTTGATAATTTGATTTTAAAATGTTTCAAAATTTATTAAAAAAATTCTACACGTGTTTCGACTTGTTAGGTCTTTGTCAAGAGCACAGAGAATACTGAATAGTAAAATTTGTATTATATCACATACTATAATACTATTGTAAAATATATTTTTATTACTTCTATATTTTCCTTTTTCTTTCTTGGGACTTACTACCACATGAATAATTTTTCGTTATCTAAAAAATATAGTAAGTTACCCAATATGTTACTGGAAAAATAAACCTCTGTGCTTGTGACTTTACGTCAAAAGACCAGTCAGAGGGTGTGTTTTAGACAGTGGCGGTTCGTGGGTCAAGAGACAGGGAGGTCAATTAGAAAAGTTTACTGTATTACCTACCTTTTAAAGTGATTTAAATTCCAAGTCGATCCTCCGGTCTTTTTGAGATGCAAAGTGGTCAATTACTTTTTCATTAAAGTCTTTTATCTTCTTTATTAATGCCCTTTCTATGGTAAGCATAGCTAAAGAAGATAACCTTTCCTGACCCATGGTATTTCTTAAAAATGTATTTATTCTTTTTAAGGTGGAAAAACAACGTTCACTTTTGGCGGTAGTCATAGGGAGAGTACACAAGATTTTTCTTCACTATTGGAAAAATCGTCTCGGCTATATAATACTTCTAATTCAGTTTTAAGTTTCAAATGATTTATAACTGGATACTCCGTTTTAACTAATTTAAACATATCTTGAGGAAAGCTTTTTTTATAATCTTTAAATCGATCTGCGTGAAATAACTGAGACACTGCTAAATGATTACTGAAGCCAAACCTGTTTTTGATCTCAGATCACAAACTTCTAATGAAATTCTCCTTTTTGATTCTTCCGTTTTACATCTCTGGGCAGACTGCATGGATGTCTCCTCCAAATAGTTATTCAAAATTTTATTTCTGATGTCTTCAATTTTACTATTAAAAACGCCAATACACTTATTTACTGTTATGACATCGATATTACATTTTTGTAATTGATTGAACAATATATCACAATGAGGCATAACTAAATGAAAAATATTTAAGCAGTAAAGGAAATGTTCATTTTGTAAGTAATTTTTTAAACCAATAGCTTGGTTTAGAGTGTTGTTTTCTGATTCATTATCAGTGATTTTTTCTAGACAATCTAATAATTCTGTTCGATAGGTATAAACAGTCTCTATGCACTTTGTATTAAAATTCCATCGTGTTGGAGCCGCTTTAGGTAATCTCACCTTAACAACATTATCTAACACGGCTGTTCTTTTTGGTGATTTTTCAAAGAATGAAGAAAAGCTATGTAAATTAGCAAAAAAAATGTGTATGCTTTTGTCCTGACTTGATGCTTTTTGTAAAATTAAATTTAGTTGATGAGCGTAACAATGAATAAAATTTGCTGAAGAATAACTTTTTTTAATTAAAAATACCTATTAACTTCTTTTTTCTTATCAAGAGATGTTTGCTTTATCGTCATATTAGGTTTTGGGACGGCCACCACTTTTGAATTTCACTCGGTCTTCATAACCCAACTTATGTCAATCTTTCAGTTTTAATATATTTTGTACAACACTCATATTTAATAGTAAACACCAAAGACACTGTTTTACTTAATTTCACGACAAGTAGAGATTTACTAATAAAATGTTCACAAATAAAAACATTAAAAACAACGCGACAGAATTTACCGACCAACGCGTATCTTGTCATCATTAAGACTGCCACGAAGACTGCTCTAGTGAACTTCGTGCGTTACCGTTTCCGTGTGTCAGGGACATTGTCCCCGCCAGTGTTTTCTGTCTCTTTTGCTTTCTGACGATTCGCGCATAAGTCTATTTCACTTTAATTCGTAGTAAATTCGGTCCGTAGCTAGCTTTGAGGACACGTTGTGGATTGACCCAAGATTTTTAAATTCTATAAATGAATAATGTAATAAATATGAATGTAGAGCTCGGTGCTCGGAGGGGATACGAAATCCTGCGATCTAGATATTTGAATATTATTGTGCATAGAATGAACTAGAAACTTTAATATATTTTTTAAGAATATTAAAAATATATATATTATATATTTTTAAACTTCAGAAAATGAATAGCTTTAATTTTTTATTTGTATGTGGGAGGTCATTGACCAAATGACCCTATAGAAGAACCGCCAGTGGTTTTAGACAATTAATATAAGACACAAAAATAATAATATATTTCCCACGAATCTGTTTCCTTTTTCAAAGTTATTCATCCTTTTTTAGAATAGTCAGGATACAAATACACTGGTATGCCAATACGGCACCGAATTTCGTTCACGTCTACGCATGACGTCAGCGACGACAAGAATTTGGCACGAATTTTAAATGATTGCAATTGTGAGGTTGTCATTGTTTTAGTGTCAAGTAGTTATTGGTACTGTTAAGACAACTTAGTCCAAGAAAGTAATACCCGTTTACTAGGTGCTGCAAAAAAAATTGTTCGGCAAGCTGATATTTTCAGGGTTGTTCGGGGACAGTCTTCCAAGTATCCAACCAAAAGAACACACTCGAACTCCCGTAATGAAGGGAGTAATTGGGGTGGTTTCTTATTTATTTTTTTTGCAAAAAAATGACCCTAATAAAAGTTGTAGATGATTACATTGTCTACAACTTTGCTTTATGAATTTTTTTTTAACTTTGGTATTTTAGCCTGTACTATAATATATACTATACTATACTATAATTATAATTTATAAGTGGAGGGATTACCAAAGTAAATATCAAACACCAAGTTAAAAAATATATAGCAAGTGGAGGGTTAATTAACCAACGTTAATACTCCTCAGTCCAAATACCAAATAAAAAAATATTTATGTTTTAGAAATTACTCAGAACTGATATAATATTTTTTAAAAAGAAGATGGGCAGTTGGTATTTCATGGAGATCATTTATTGCCAAAAAAAGATACACCAGGTCATAACTAGTCTAGCGTACTATTTACCAACTGTTGTTATATATTGCTGTAGTAAGTTGAAGTTGAAAAAACACAGATTCGGAGATTGTAAACTGCAGATACGTTATGTTCTCACCAACTATTTAAAATCGGAAATTGGCATGACAGCCCCGAAAAGATTATTAAATATTTTATTGATAATGCACATGTAGAACTCGAGGGAGAAAGATTTTCAATAGAACATTCCATCCTCATCAAAGAAGGTTTTTCTTTCTAATCTTCAATACTTGTATATGTCCGTTTCCAAGATGGGCTTTCATATTGAAAAAGGGCCCAGAAGGCCAAGGATTTTTCTGGCAAACTTTCTTAAGGAGCAAGCGGAAGGATGGAAGGCAAAAGATTGGAATAATGACAGGGAATTTTTCTCCATTAATGGATCTATACATAGGCCAATACTTTTGTTTTATTACTGGGAACGAAGTTTTGCTTAAACCTTGAAAAGAATGGTATTTTTACCAACAAACAGGTAATAAAACTTAAAATAGTTTCTCTTGATTATGATATAAAAAAAGCCGGAAAATTTTAAATAGATTCTGAAATAAATTTTACAAGAAAATAAAACTAATTTTCAGAGCTTTTTCCTTTTTTTTTAGGGGAAAACCCATTGCCAAACCCTTACGCCAAACAAGAGAAGAATAAGGGATAAAGAAACCACACCCCAACCCCCACCAAAAGTCACCGTTGAAAGAAGAGACAAATATATTGAAGGGGAATTGGACTGAGAGAAAAAGAGAGAAGGTGCAAAAACTTTCATCTTTTATTTTATAATAAAAATAGTGTGGATGGGATTACAGAGAACCGGGAGGATTATTGATTATTCTAACATTACTTTTTTCGTTTGGGCCATTTTTAAAAACAAAAAACCCCATTAACCAAAAAAAAAAAAATTTTTTTTTTTTTTCCCTTTTTTTTTTTTTCCTAGAATAGAAAAAAAAAAACCAAAGTAGGACTCAACAATAATAAAGCTCTAAAATTTAATTTTGAATATTATTCGCGATCAAGACAAACTTTTCGCTTCACAAAAATAGAATTCTAATAAAAAATATATAGCTTCCCGAATACAAATCTGATATGCACTTCTAAATGCGCTGACAAAATGTCTTGGAGCCAGGATAAATCCTGGAGCAGGAATCTCCCAGAGGCCCAATAGAAGATTACCTTGTCATAAAAATTTACGAAAATACTCCATAAGTTGAAGAAAACCAGCAACAAGTACAAAGAATATTATAGCAGAACTAAATGTGAGTCATGAGACTGATAGAAAGTCGTAAAATACTACCAGCTCTACTCGTATCATATTCAGTTGGTAAAAGCTTTATTGCCAGACGACTTTCCTTAGGTTTAGATATTTCCAGTGGATGTTACAAAAATTAGCACGAAACGAAGTAGGTTTTCAAGAGATGCTATGATTTTTTATAATAACAACCATTTAAGGGTTGAAAAGAATCCGCATGCTCCCTGAACGCCGGACAGGTGATAATTATCGTCATTTTCTTGACTTTGAACTAAATATATTGTTGGACGAAGTTCGATTCCTTCATTACTGTTTTGAATATGTCCGAAATTTTTGAAAGAGTACCACAGTCAATGGCCAGAGGAATGAAGGTGGACACTTTTGACGTTTCATTTAGGCAAGTTATTACTTGTTAACATTATTATTCAAATAAAAATTACGAAACATAATCACAATTTTTTTTATTGTTTCTTTAACTTTGCAGTGAAGCATTTCCGGATCCATGTTTATAGGAACTTTTTTCTTTAAAATCATCCATGGAATCACCTCCTGAAATTTTCAACATCGCACTTAGTAAACACTCAATATAAATAATAGTAAGTAATCCAAATAGCCTAGACAGAATCCTAATAGCAGACATTTTTAAATAAAATGCTACCCACTCCTAATCATCGTTATTATTGCCTATAAAAAAAATTTTTTTTTTAATTTAGTTGTAACAGGATATTCATTATAAATTACCCCCCCCTTTTCCTCCTTTTTTTTTTAGCTGTGTGGTTATGACTTTTTGAATTTTTAAAGTGCTACCAAAAGTACAGTAGCGTGCAGATTTCAGGGGATACAAAAAATTGATATATTTTTTTAAAGGGGATACCTTGTATATTATTAAATTTTTGGAATCATCCTTTGTTCCTGATTTCAAAAATATACCTTATGTTACCCCTACCATATACCATTTTTGAGTTACTAAACTTCGAATAACTTAGTTAAACTAGTTACTGTAAATATGGAAAAGTTAACATTATTAAAGTGAGTTATGAAAATGACAACTATTATGTTTGATAAGTGACATTTCTTTAATTGAAATAATCAAAATGGTTTACACTGAAGAAGAAAAAAACCAAATATTTATACAAAATAGATAACAAAGATTTATTTAGGAAATTTAAATATAAATAGATGATAATTCATAAAAGATGTTTGATGTGTCCACCATTAGTGTCAATGCATAATTGATAACGTCGTCTTATATTTATAATTGCACCGGAAAAGGCTTCATTATTTACATTCAGATTGTTTATTTCAAGTCGAATCCTGTCTTTAATGACTTGAATACATTATTATTATTATTATTATTATTATTAACAATGTATTTGAGAAATCCCCAAAAAAAATGAATCCATAGGGGTCAAATCCGGACTGTTAGGTGGCCATTTAATAGGTCCATTATTCCCTATCCATATTGGGAATACATTACTCAAATGATCTCGAACGGATAGGATACTATGCGGAGTTGCCCCATCCTACATCCAAATCATATCATTAAGATACGGCTTCTGGGAAATTATCTCCAGATAGGTATTTCCAGCTTAAGGGATAATCATATAAATATAGGCCCAACAACTTTGTTTCTAAAAGTTCAATCAAATAAAATATAGTCTATTTTACCAATCTTTTTCTGTTGTGCTTGTTTTCCCACGACCGACCTTCGATTTTTCCTATTAAACACTCCCCTCGTAGAAAAGGATGATTCATCAGTCCATAATATTTTAGTAAACATCTGGACCTTCATCCAACTCTTGAATCATCTGGCGGCAAAAGTCCAGCCTTTTCCTTTTATGAGCCTCTATTAAAACTTTTACGGGTAAAATTTTATATGGTCCATAGTTGTTATTTTTTAACGTACGTTGGATTTTGGAATAACTTTTACCTAATTAATCGACTGCATTATTTATACCATATTCAAAATTTTCTAAAAAATAATACAATGTTTCAAAAAAGTCTAATCGCGAATAAATATGGATGGGCTTACCTTCGAAATGAAGCAGTATATCTAGCTGTTCTTCCTGGTTTGCTTGAACTACACGCTTTTTTCTACTAAAACTGGAGGTATTATTCACCTTTCGGTAAATATTTTTTAACGTATTTTCTGATGGTGTTGGACGATTTGGATACAACACCCTATATGCTCTTTTTCTGCACGTTTATTTTTGTTATTTTGTATATAACAAGTAAAGATTTGGACTTTTTCTTCCTCACTGTAAACCATTTTGATTATTGCATTAAAGAGATGTTACTTATCAAACATAATACCTAGTTGTAATATTCATAGCTCACTTTAATAATGTTAACTTTTTCATATTTACAGCAACTAGTTTAACTAAGATATTCGACGTTTAATAACTCAAAAACGGTATACGGTAGAAGTAACATATGGTATATGTTTGAAATCAGGAACAAAGGATCATTCCAAAAATTTAATAATATACAGTTTATTCCATTTAAAAAATATATTATTTTTAAGTATCCTCTGAAATCTGCACAGTACTGTACTTTTGATTGCATTTTAACAAAATTCAGTCATAACCACACAACTTTTATTTAAAACTTTTTTTCTATAGGTAATAATAACGATGATGTGGGGTGGGTAATTTATAATGAATAACCCTGTACTTATATCTATTGCTAGAATCAAAAATATCATTATGGTAGTAGTTTTATTTTCAATTCGTTGAAATATGCTACACTGGACATGCATTCAGGTTTCCGATTGAATATTTTGTCCTACTTCCTTTTATAGACTATTTCTACGGTATAGCATGATTTTTAAAAGTTTTAAAAATTTTTTGCATAACACAATGAAATATGTAATTAAATAATGTTGGAGTGCAAAATCACCTAACGGCCTTAACAGATAGTAATCACATATACGAGTAGGTAATTATTCTTTAGTAATTATACACATCCCTGCGTGGTAATTTAACCTGTTTAGATATTAATGTGAAGGCGAAGTATTTTCTGCTTTATAGAAACAATTAAGAGATGCAGACTTCATTACAATCATTATTTATTAGCCTGCTTATCAATCAATTCTATGAAACTGTTGAAAACGCAAATAATAATTATTTACGGTTTGCCACATGATAACCCTTGACTCTTGACCGTTCAAGATGTCACTCACTCTTTTTTATGGTCAATAACTGTTACGATTTTAATTAAAATCGCAATTATTGAATGATAATAGCTTTATTTATATATGTTAGTTACTTTTTGAAACAATATTTCCCATAAATAATAAATAATGGGGAAAATAAGTCTGTAAACAGTATTAACACATTTTATCATATCACATAAGTATAAATCAAGTCATTTAGAAATACATTTCAATTGAGGAAATGTAATCAGTTTTAAATAATTTTGGTAAATAAAAAGGTCATCATTACACAATTTGAAAATACAGCTATTTTTAAATAAACCTTTAATAATTCTTGTGAAAACCAAGATCATATACATATGAAAATACATATTCTTGGTAAGTAGATTCGTTGGCAAAAATTAAATAGGGTTTTTCATATAAAATTACCCCTTCCGGGGGAGTTTCACTTGATGCAATTCTCGTGCATCAACATTTCAATTTAAATTCTTTTCTGGAAGTTGATTGAAGTTGTAGGAGTACAGGTTAACTTCCCCAAGCTTTTTGCTCAAAAATGATAATTGTATTTGCATGATTATTACTTTTTGTATACAAATAATGTTAAAAAAATCTTCGCTCAATTAATTTTATTTAAGAACGCTCAACGTGCAATATACCATTTGAAAGGTCTTTTAATTATAAATACATTTGCTTCAATTGAAGAAATATCTAATCGTAATAATTTTTGAGTTAAATTTACTAAAGAAATATCCTAAATCTTGATCCTAGTCACCTATTAAATAATGAGATTTGATTCGATTTCATTTGAGACTGACTAGCAACTAAATACATCTGTTCACATCTCAACGTTATTCGCCCCGAATACAACAGTCAACAGTTGGGAGTGCCAAATGGGACTGCAACCCGTCAAACATACATATATGGACCATTCATTTCTATCAAGAAATGCGATGTCATCTATTTATCCAGCTTGGAGGACCGCTGAGTTCATAGGAGAATGAAACATGTTTACTGCTATTGGTAAAAGGGAATATTCTCTTCGTAAAATATTTGGTGATATTACTTAATTGAATATCTTGGTGTAGCTTAACCCAACTTGCCGTTTATGACTGCTAAATATACTACTATTATTATTTATGAAAAACACTTAAAACACCAACAATGAATAACAGAACTGTAATAGGAGAATGTTCTTTTTCAAAACCTAAAAACAAGCGAAATGATTATATAATTTAAATATCTAACTAAACCTACGAAAACTTCGTCTAACATGTGACAGCATATTAGGCTAATTCCGTAGAAGGCATTTAAAGTTGTCAATCACGAATCTCCAAGATTATTAACCCTACTCCCCTGGAAGCCATAAATATGAGATTTGACGTATCTTCATAAGAAGTCATTTACGCCGGATCGAGAGATCTAGCTGGCCATAAGATGGGTCCCCGTCCAATCAGTAAACAATTTGGAAATGAAATATAACGATATTATAAACTGTAACGATACACTAGATTTGAAAACAAATAATTATTATTATTATAATAAATTCATAGGTAATGAAATAAATGCATTTAAGATTGTAAATTGATTTGGTAAATTTCATTCGTAATAATACGTAAATGTTTTGCTAGTTGATTAGAATTGTTTTTCTGTTTTCATATAAAAGAAGGGGAATAAAATGTATCTAAGTGTCATGCTAGCCTGATAAAAGTACAGAAAGAATCTGAGCATTTGAATACAGGTCACCTGTGAAATGTGACAATATATACCTACTGGTATACGAAAGTTATGTGTTGGCCACATCAGATATTTTTGTATGTAAATAATAATTATTCCGTATTGACTTACTTTTTTGGCCCACTACCCAACTAGTTAATGCAAGTTTGTAGTTTACAATGTTGCAGGACGATATATTCTAAAAATATGTGGGCTTATTCGTATGATATTATGTGATTTAATGTATTATGTGTAATTTAATCATATGTCATTAGCAACTTTTGCATTAAATATAAATTCAACAAAGTAAAATATATATCTCGACGTCCGTCCAGATTCATTAACCGATAGCAGATGCACAGGATTAATAATCTATCGTTACCTATATTAATTAATGTTTTGAAAAGTGAAGAGCATCAAGTAATTTGGCATCGGATTGCAAAAAATGTAATAAATACTTCAATCATTTATTTATTGAAATGGTCAACAGTTATTTGGGTTTTTTTGCAGTAATTGCAATATACACTTCTTTTATAAAAAAAGTTGGATGAATCACACTGCGATTTTGTTTATTTATAAGTAGAGCTGTCCGATGTGCCTGGAGTACAGCCACGGTCTTGCGCTGTCGTCACACGTGCCGATTTAGAAGTGATTTACGCTGCAGTTTTATTTGAAAGGTTAATGCGTGAGGTTGTACCTATAAATTATACATAATGTCAAACGCGCCAAAGGGTAAAAAACGACCGTACGCGGACACAGTGAATAAATTTATGCAAAATAATTTGTAAAGTTTGCAATCAAGACTTAATGTGCTGGCACAAAACAGATTGTCGTCGTCATATCAATACCGTGCAACATCAAAATAAAAAAATGGCATGCCTTTGACAACTCAGTTTATGTGTGATTTATTGTTAATGTTAATAGCCTGTAATATTCCGCTACACATACTGGATGAACAACCATTTCGGGAGTTTTGGAATAAATACAATCCCCAGGTGAACTTACCAAGTCGCACATCGTTATGTAGATATATTCCAGCTGTTCGTGAAGACATTGTAAATAGGATTAAATGTGGATTAAAAAAATACACGGCTCTGGTTATGTATTGACGAGACGACAAATTGTAAAAAAATTCTATTTTAAATATTATAGTACGTGTACTGGACCTTCTTAAACCAACATTTCCACGGCTTTTTATTATGCTGAATATTTTCAACAAATAAAAGCTGTGATACTACAGTTCAACCCTAACGAGGCTGCAGCTATTAGGGAAAGCCAGACAAGCTTTCAAGGCGTTTCCCTTGAAACATATTTAAAAAGTATTAATAACAATTATAGGGGACTACACGACGCAATAGAAAAATTGAAAAATAGTTCGTTGTCGTTAGTGGAATCGCTGCAAATAGTGGACGACGTAAAAACACAGCTACAGGCTATAAATGACGCAAAAAATAATCGCGTTAGTGAAAAAATTCCAGAGTGTATTACAGAAAGATCCTGATTTTAGCAAATTAAGACAAATTTGTGATGGTGCATCTACAACTTCGTTAAGTGAGTTCACAGATTGTTTTACTTATGCCTGTATTACATCCGTAGATGTCGAACGGTCATTTTCAAAATACAAACATATTTTTTCACCAAAGCGAACATATCTGACAGAGACAGCTGTAGAAACATACCTGATGCTATTATACTATAGATCTTCCCCACTTTGTGATGACGACAACCAAACTACTTCATAAATCTGTTTAAAAGGGTGAGTTTTATACAAATTTTTATAAAATGTAACATTATTGTTAAAATTTATTTCCATTTAATATACTTATTCAAGTATTATGATATGATGTAAACATATGAGTCATATGACGGCTCTGGCGGCCAGGTGACCTTGGACAGCTCTATTTATAAGTTTCAAGGAAATAATTATAATTTTATCTGTTAGTAAATTATAAAATAATTTTTCGTAAATGTTAATATGTATTTGGCTTAATTTAATGTAAAAAACAAGTTATAATCATTTTCTTGGTATAACTTTAATTATCGCTAAAAAATCTGAATAACAACTATTACCAATTTGAATCCGTCAAGAATCAAATTTATCTGGAAAAATTGAGGTTTGGAGCAAAACCGAATAAATCCACTTTAAGCAATTTTAGGGAAAAGGCGATTTTTGTATAGAGCAAAAATTATTAGTTTTTAAGTTTGGTAGTTTATACTTTTCAAGGCATCATAATACGACTTGTTCTACAAGAATACGTACATAGTAAAAATGTTTGGATTTATTATATGAATTATTCGGTTTTGTAAGAAATCATTCCTTTAATAATTAGCAGGTTTTATTCGGTTTTGCTCAATGCCAGGTATAAATTATGATGTCTTTTAACAAATTGGTTTCTTTTTCAGTCGCAAACTTTTTCGTATAAGAAATGATGTTATTCGGTTTTGCTGGAAAGCTCCTCAACTGGTACCAAAAATTGTTTGAGAATATTTTTGCTCAAAAATTAATCATTTTATTGTAACTTCAGACTGCATGTGCAATAGACATTTTTTTTAAATATATAACCACATCGTCTAGTTAGGTCATTATTCGCATCTGTTGTATGTACTAATTCTTATCTTTTTAACTGTTTCTTCTAAGTCGTAACAAATAAGAATTTAAGTATCATCAGCAATAACAACAAGAACAATAATCTGGTAACAAGAAAACAAACTTCATATCCTATATATGAATATATAACATATATGTCAGATTTTGGACAGTAGATTGGTAGCCCCTAATAATTCTAGCGTCTTTCTAGATTTATAGGACATTCTCCCAAGCATAGATAGAGTTGATCCGGAATTGCTGTTCGTCTTCTATGGTGCTCATATCTCGGACATTCTAACAAAATGTGTTTCACCGATATTGGTACATTGTCATCCTCGCAACGTGTTGGTTGACGGCCTGCTCGATGTTAAATTTGTATGGCCAATCCTCAGTCTTGTTATTGCAGTTTGCTCCCTTCTACCAAATGACTCCATGCATGTCCATTTACCCACTTCCGGTTTGATTTGGCGTCAACACCGTTTCATTCTTGTTGCCAAAGATTTAAGGTATTTTGTTTTAAATAAATTATTATATCAGCGTTTCGTATCGGAATCTCTTCTGGTACGTTGTTACCTGCCGCGTCTTTGGCTGCCCTGTCTGCAAGTTCATTCCCTGAGTGTCCAGCAGATGAATATGTGCAAGTATGGATTTTACTAGTGGATCTACTGTGAAAATATCAGCTAATGCTTGTAAGGCACTAAGTGAGTCAGAACAGATAAGGATACTATTGAAACTGTTCATTTCTGTATATCGTACAGTTTACCAAATAGCAGAGAGTTGAGTTGTATAAATGCTGGTAATTGTAGGTAATGTCCAACTATGCGTATCGATACCGTCAGAGAATGGAGAACCTGCACCTTGATTTAATTTGGACCCATCTGTGTAAAGCTTATGACGTCCACGGTAAGAATACCCCACTGAATTAAATGTTGCTGGAACAATTGTCGATTAGTCTCATCATTTTTGTAGACTGCCCACTCTAGGTGAATCTTTGGACGTATTAATTTCCACGGAGCTATTTCACCTGGACTTAAATTATAAATTACCGGAAAGTACTCAGCCATCGAGTTCATCAATTCATAAAGCCTCACACTAACTGGTCTTGTAATGGTAGGTCGATGTTCATATAGGGCGTAAAGGTTACTTTTAAAAAGGATTTTATGATTAGGATGGTCTGGCTGTGCCCGTATTGCAGTCCCATAAGACAATAAAAACTGATTCCTCCGATATTTTAAGGGCGGAATTCCAGTTACACAGCATAAAGAGGTAAACGGAGTAGTGCAAAAAGCCCCCAACGCCAGTCTTAAACCCTTACAGTGGATGCTATCCAAGACTTTGAGTCGGGATTTACGTGCCGAAGCATATACTGTACAATCATAGTCCATTTTTGCTGAAATCGTTGTTCTATAAACCCTAAGTAGCATTTCCTTATCTGCTCCCCATTCTATACCCGCCATACATCTTAATAAATTACGTTCCCTCTTACATTTAGTAGAAAGACTCCGATAGTGAGCATGCCAATTTAGGTTTTCATCAAATGGTAAACCTAAAAACTTGCTTTCAGATCTACATTCAAGGGTTCGACCTTCAACAGTGAGAAGGGGATGGCGATGCTCTGATCTTAATCTGCAAAAGTGTAGACAATGTGTTTTTTGAAGTAGAAAACTGCAATCCATTTCTGTTTGTTAGATCGGAAAGGCTATCGATAGCATGTTGCAGATTATGTTCTAGATCTTCCATACGTTCTGCAGAATAATATATTGCTAAATCATCAACATATAGCATCTTACCAATTGTTGGGTCAAAGTATTGAGTAGTTCATTAACCGCTATTGTGAGTAGAACTACACTTAAGGTTGAACCTTGAGAAACTCCATTTTCCAGAAGCCGAGGATCAGACGTAATTTTTCCCATCCGAACTCTAAAAGGCCTATTATTCAAGAAACTCTTAATGAAGTTCGGTAATTTTCCTCGGAGTCCCCAATTATCAGTGGCGGCTGGTGAAATTTAGGCTATGTCATATCTTAGTATTGGAGCATGGGACCCAAGCGATACTTAAAGGCGTAACTATCGGGACTAAATGAAGAAGTTTTGCAGAAAAAAATTGCGCTTGAAATTTGCGAAAAAAAGTTGGAAAAATTAGTGCCCCCCAGGTTATTTTTTAAACGATTTGTAAAATATTTGTGAAACATTTTTTTCAGAATCAGGTGGAAAATATAAGTTCACATTTCAAATTTCATCGAAAAATATTGGTTTTCTATAAAGTTACACCGTTTTGAAGTTTGCAAAAGTGAAAAAATGAATCTAAAAATAAAATTTCAAAACGGTGTAACTTTATAGAAAACCAATATTTTTCGATGAAATTTGAAATGTGAACTTATATTTTCTACCTGATTCTGAAAAAAAAGTTTCACAAATATTTTATAAATCGTTTAAAAAATAACCTGGGGGGGCACTAATTTTTCCAACTTTTTTTTCGCAAATTTCAAGCGCAATTTTTTTTCTGCAAAACTTCTTCATTTAGTCCTGATAGTTACGCCTTTAAGTATCGCTTGGGTCCCATGCTCCAATACTGAGATATGACATAGCCTAAATTTCACCAGCCGCCACTGCATATCACATGCTTTTTCTACGTCAAAAAACACAACCACTGTATGACTTCTCTTAGCAAAATTATTTTGAACAGTTTCCAGGTGCACTAGATGATCTATTGTCGATCTATGCTTACGAAAACCCATCTGTAGGGCTGATATAAGTGCGTTTTTTTCTAGGTAGTCTCTCACTAACCACTTTTTCCATCACCTTGCCCAAACAACATGTAAGTGATATAGGGCAAAACCGAATAAATCCACTTTAAGCAATTTTAGATTTTTGTATAAGGCAAAAATTATTAATTTTTAAGTTTAGTTTGCTAGTTTATACTTTTTAAGGCAGCTTAATACGACTTGTTCTACTAGAATATATACACAGTAAAAAAAATTTTGGATTTATTATATGAATTATTTGGTTTTGCTGGAAAGCTGCTCAATCGGTCTTGCATAAGTATCAAAAAATTGTTTGAGAATAATTTTGCTCCAAAAATTAATCATTATATTGTAACTCCAGACTTCATATGCAATAGAAATGATTTACAAATTAGAAATAAGCAGATTAAATTATCATAGTGACGATGCAGTACACAGAACAAGAGCGTAAACCTTTAAAGTATTATTCTGTTAAAACTGTTAGAAGAATACACTGTGGCTTTATAACGAAAATCCACTGTAGTAAAGAGTGGAGGGTAGAAATCTTCAGTATGTTGTATTCATCTAAGATCTCAGAGATGGCAGCACTAGTATTGGCAACTTTGACCATAAACAATATAGTCGAAGATCACCAACTATTATTTGTACAGCTATGTACGTTTACTTTAAATCACCGGAGGACGGGAGCGCTGGTATCCATGTGTTATTTGTGGTGATGGAGAACTAAGCTTATTTTTAAAACACGATGGCACAGTGGTATTTAATTGATATAATAATAATAATAATAATAATAATAAATGTCTTTATTTTGTCAAATAAAAGCAATTTCACACGAAAGGTTAGTGGCATCTTATACACCAGTGGCGGCAGGTCAGTAAAGGCAGGGGCGGCTGTGCCCCCCTCTACAATTTTGGGAGAAGCAGAATATCTCCAAACTAATATTTTTCATAAGTAAAAATTTCTACTTAGATATGTCTCAATTCTCAATGTTGTTTATAATTCATTCAAATTCTAATAATTTTATAATGTGTTCTAAATCATTTCCTAACAGTCTAATGGCCGAATTAATGGACGCAGGTTACCACTGATTTATAAAAATATTTAGACTTTACACCAAAGATTAATATAATTAATATATTTTAGAAGAAATATTTATTTACGTCATTTATATTTTAGAAAATATGTCTTATTTAACTTTTTTTTCAAAACTATTTTAAATTTTATTAAAAGTAATAATTTTATATTCTGGCAGTGATAATGAATAGAATTTTTTGTTTTTACAAAAACACTTTTATTTATCCATTTTTTTCCAAAACGACTGTGATTTTTATAAGAAGTTATAATTTAATTATAAGTGGGATAGTAGGGCTACTCTGGCGATCAAACCGAGACAACAAAATTTAACGCGTCGTTGTGCTACCTCAAGGGTGGTGGGGAAATGTGCAAATTGTAGTCATATTGAAATTTAGTTGCCTTTTATATTTCAAGCCTCCTCTGTGGACAATATTACGAGCCGCCACTGGTATACATTGATATTAAAGCTTCTAACCTTTCAGGGTCGTGCGTACGGGCTCGCAATTTAATAATAAGAAAAACCTACGCCACTGACTTGTATAGTATGATTGCACAGTTATGTAGATTGGTAAATGCGTGAAAAACCTACCTTTAAATATTTTTTCGATTTCAGCTTCGTTTAGTATGGTATTAGTAGTAGTAGTAGCTACTTATTTTACTAGGCAAGTAGGCCACAATAGGCCCTTTTTACCTAGGGATCTACAGTTTTGCGTGGACTCCGAACCACGGTCTTCGACTGTCAACTAACCCACCGCCTGGGCCTGCCCGCCTGCACCGCTAGCAGAGTGGCAAACCTCCTGGGTAGGTCTCTTCGACCCTCCACGAGGGCTCGCTTCTCCGCCTGCATCAGGCTAGCGGCCTCCCCGGGATTGTCTGTTGACAGCCTACCGACTGTTAGACGAGCTACCGTTCATCCATCCAATTGCCGTGGTATTAAGTACCCTGTATTATAAAATTGTAATTATTTCCTAAACAAAGCCGAAAGCAAAAAATATCAAGAATTAAATTTCTTCAGGCATTCACCTGTCTATATAATGGTGCAATCGAAAAGTAAAAAGTCAGTGGCGTACATATTTTTTTAACAAGAGTATTAAATTGCAAGGCCGTACGCATGAAACTATTCACACCATTTTAATACTAAAATATGTAGTATTTTAAGTATTTTTGACGATTTAAATATCATTAAAGTTGCTAAATCGTTTCCGAATTATTTTGAAAAAATTGAAAAAAAATAAGAATTTTTAACACCGTGTATCTCAGCAACGAAGCGTCTCCGGACCCATGTTGACAGAAACTATTTGTCTCATTTTTGGGTAAGGAATCCCCGTTTAAACGATAGCACGTATTTGAAATACCCTATTATTACACACAGATATAATGTGTAAAAGTAGGCAGCAGTAAACGTTCAATTGGAAACCGGAATGGATTTCCAATATGGCGAATTTCAGTGAATTCTTTAAAAGGCTATTTTAACCAGGCTTCTGCCCACATATTTTGATACAAGGTTTTAAAATCTATTATTAATATGCATATTTAGTGGTGTGGTTGAATTCAGGAGGTTGATTTCTGGCTAATATACAGAATATACGAAAGTACGTGCAAGTGATTTAAAAAAATAATAGTAATAAATAATAAGCATTCTAGAACGCACCCTTAAATATTACAATGACAACTAGATAATAGATAGTCATGTTTAGAATGTTGAAAAACATTTAGCATCACTTTTTGCAAAGAAATAAACTTCATTGGTTGCTGTTTGTAATCTTCACGTACGGTGTAAAGCAAATAATGAAAAATATATAATAGAATGATTATCACCTTTTTCTCATTCTTCGGTCTATCATAATAAAATTAATTACTTAATTATACTATGTTTACAAACATATGTCGTATAGTGTATATCATAGGACATGAAATCAATTAGTTATTTATTCATTGAAAATCAATAAAAACATAATGAAATTCCCCGCCATTATATTTCACGACAGTAAAATATTACTTAATAAAACATGAATGACAAAAAAGGAAATATCCGTATGTATTAAAGAATGTTTTCAGTAAGTTAAAATAACTGTATTCTTTTCTTATTACTTATTACATACAATAAATATACAGGTTCTACTTAAACATATAGATGACTAACGGCAAAATTTAAATTATATTTTGCTGTTAAACAATTTATGTTTTGTTTTTTACGTATGCAGCTCGAAAAGATTCCATTGGTATAAACATGTATATTTTTCACCATTAGAGGCATATCCTATAGACAGTGTTTGAGAACTTGTGAATTTAGTGCAATTCATCTGCTAGTCTACTTTTTACGTATACAAGTGTTTAAAAAAATCTATTTAACGAGTAAAAAAAAACTAAGATACTTAAACCTAAGAAAACAAGAAACTTTTTTAACTTAAATACACAAATAGTTTTAAATTTAAAGAAGTAGATGTTAACATATATATAAATATGTAGCTACTATTAAAACTAACTCCTACGGTATAGATAATATAAACCTAAAAATGCTTAATATTGTTTTACCATTCTGTGTACATGCATTAAAAGCAATAATTAATAAATCTCTAACAACAGGTATTATACCTGAAATATGGAAATATGCCTTAGTTTTGCCAATACCTAAAATTGTTAAACCGTCAGAATTTAAGGATCTAAGACCAATAAATATTTTACCAATTTTCTCTAAACTACTAGAAAAAATTGTTGCAGATCAGTTGAAAATTTATATCAATAGTTTTAATATCTTACCTAAAACCCAATCTGGATCTTAGGGAAGGTTATAGCACATGTACCGCACTCATGAAAGTCATTGATGATAATAGTCACAACATTGACAAAACTGAGCTTACACTCTTAGTATTACTAGATCAAAGCAAAGCTTTTGATCTCGTTAACTTTGATTTATTATTAGCAAAATTAACTCATTTAAATATTAATAACACGGAGTTATATTGGTTTAAAAACTATTTACAAGATAGGTATCAAGCCGTAAAACTTGAGAACACAGTATCTAATAAAGTAATGACTAAGAGTGGCGTTCCGCAAGGGAGCATTCTTGGCCCAATATTATTTTCAATTTTCCTGTTTGATTTAGAGACAGTATTTATAAAATGTCAGATACATATGTATGCTGATGATATGCAAATATATACCGGGAGCAAAGTCAATAATATAAATGACGAAATTAATATATTGAATTATGAATTACAAGAGTTCTCAAAGTGGTGTTGCAAAAACGGATTAAGAATTAATCCTAATAAATCAGTGGCTATTTGTGTAGGAAATGAGAGATTAATAAATCAAATCAACTTTGATGACATTAAAATTTTAATAAATAACACCGAAATTCCATGGGTGCAGTCCGCGAAGAACTTGGGCTTATATATGGATAGTTCGCTTAACTTTAACGAACATGTCACAAATATATTTAAACAGTGTTTTATGGTGCTGAAATCAATATATCAGTTTAAATTCTCATTGCCGGAAGAACTAAAATTGAAAATAGTTAAATCTTTAATTTATCCAAAAATTGAATATTGCTGTGTTGTTTATTATAATTTTCTTACGTTGCTAAATAAGAATAAATTACAGAAGGTACAAAATGCATGCTTTCGATTTATTTGTATAACAAACTATCGTGAACACATTACTCCACACATAAACAGACACTGTGAACTTAAAATTGAAAACAGAATAAAATTGTATTATTCTGTCAATTTTTGTACAAAGTAGTGAACAATAATACCTGACTACTTGGTAGAATTCCTCTCAAGACGATCTGAAATACATAATATAAACGTTAGAATCAACAACTATACCATACCCCAGCATAGTACCAGGAAGCTTGAGGGTAGTTTTTCATACTGAGCCCCCTCTGAATTAAACGAATATTTCGATTTTTTAAGCTTGTCTTATGATATGTATAAAAAAAGAGGTCAAGACTATTCTGTTTAATTCTCAGCTATAAGTATTGCGCTAATCTGTGGTTACTAGTTCGTTAATTAAATTGTCACTGTCTGACTGATACATTATACTATGATATTACGTGTATACTATTATATTATTCTATACATATATTATTTGTTATTATTACGTCTATTTGCCAATGTTTGTCTAATATCTTATACTTGTAAATTATTATGTTTATTGTCATACATGTATTATTTTTATTATTAAGTGTTTTTTCGTTTATTTTTTACGGGGAGGGCTGAAAATCAACTATGTTGAGCTCTCTACCCTTTGTGTAATTTATTGTATAATTGTTTGCACAATAAATTTATTTATTATTATTTATTATTATTATTATTATAATTCATAATATAGATAGACCCAAAATTCAAATTGAAGTTTCCGATCTATTAAATTAATATTAAACTTTAGAGGTAATGCAACCCTATATCCCTAAATTAGGCCCAATAATATCCGAATATGTTAGGAATATCCCAGCTCCTTGGCCAAGGATCAAACCTGGGATTACAAAGTGAGGAACGAGTATCCCTACCGGTTGATCACAAAGTCATTGAATTGCAAAGAAACATGCACTTCATGCCTAAATTTGGGTATGAGGTAAACGAAAATACAGATTTTAATTTCTATTAACATTGTAATATTGTCTGACGTGTAGATATTCGCCAGTTTCTTATTTCCTTCATTCTCTTTCAGCATTTGCATTATTGCAAACTCACAAATTCTCTTAAACTACTTTAAATATTGTTGTTTAGTTATCAGGGAGTTATTGCAACAGATTACTGTAAAAACATGGTAACATTAATTATGCTTATAGGGACAGACTTGTGTAGTTTTTAGCCAATAAAGTTCAAAAATTTAAATTTAGCGCTACCGTATTACTGTAAATTATTTGCACTACAAACTATTTATATGCAAAAACCTTATTACCTTCTTGAACTTAATTCTAAAGTTATGAGGGTCAGATTTGAAAATGTTTTGTTTAAAAATGTCGTAGATACATCTAAAAAAGCAACGAGAGCTCACATCACTGTCTCGTCACATTCAGTATAGGGCCCATCTGTTTCCCACTGCTTGTTTATTTACTTTAAAAGGCCCGATTTTTCAATCGCGAGTTAACTACTAGTTGGAGGTAAACCAGTGCTATATTTTCATAAAATAGTTATAAGACCGTAATACAAACTATTTTAACTAAAAATTAAGTAATATCTAAAATTTTTATTACGTTATTACTCCAACCGCTTTAAAAATAAATGCAAAATATAAGAAAATCTATACCGCTTTAAAAATAAATGTAAAATATAAGAAAATCGATTTCTCAAAATGCAGGTTTAGTTAATCCATGATTAAAAAATTGGGGCTGTCTTTAAAATTAAGTTGTAGGCGAACTTGTTACCGGGCTTCAGACTCGGGGTCCTGGATCCTTGGAACAGTAGTAGTTACGCCGTTAGTTCAGAATAATAATAATAAAGCTACGAAAACGTTTCTCAGCTTCTGGTAGAAATAAAACAAATATGCACAATTTTTAAACGTGTGAAGTGTGAAATGAATATCGTTTCTGTTTATAAAATTATAAAATGTTATTTATTATTTTATTGTTTTAATATTATTAGATAACTGTAGTAACTACCACCAATATTGGTGTTCACACACCTAGTGGGATCAGTTTATGTTTTTCACAGAAATCCTAGCATAATAATGAACTTTCAACGATTTTAATGATTGAATTATATCTCAGCAATTTTTCCACAAATAATAACAATTTGTGAAACTTACTTATTTAAAATTAAATTTAATTGTGACGTGTCAAACAACAAAATGGTATTTGTCACTTTACTACAGCAGTGGAACATTGAACTTTTTATTACGGTACGGTCTCGAGCGCTAGTTCTTGTTTTAAAGTGTAGGAATACCACTTTATTCTATCAGCGGTATGATAGTGCTGTAGAACCAAAATTCTACAAAAAACTTATAAAATTAAAAAAATAATATTATCAAAAAATCACCCAGATCACATAAAAGGCCCTCAGCCATAAGAAACATTTAAAAAATGCCCGAGACAGAAACTACATAGGGCTCAAAGTACAAAATGTTACTTTACTTTTTTTTCACCGAATTAGATAAAGAATAAAAAACCGTATTCAAAATTTTAAACCCCATTTTTTTTATCTCAATTCTTCGATTTTTAAAAGCCAAAACAAGTAAAATTAATTTTCATTAAAAAAACCGCAGTATAAATACGACGGCAGGCGTCGCCACGCATTCGAAGAAGTAAAAATGATTAGAACTCCTAGAGAAATTTATAAACAACAATTACAAACAGATCTGAACGATTTGATTGTACCTCGAGAGGCCCTACAAAATTTTAAAATAGTAAAAGCCAAATTTCAGCATTTGTATCGAATAAATTTTAAACGATGCTAGTCACACGTGCCTCGAAAAGGATTTTTGCAAGGACAAATCAACAAAACATGACATAATGCTAACATCACAGTGGATGACAACACAACCCTTATAAATATAAGAGTTTCAGACAAGTTGAGTCGATTCTCCACGCAGCCACGCAAGCACGTTGTAATAGTAAAATCATTTTCAAAGTATAAATTTTTAACTTACATTAAAACAGACTTGATGTCCCTTCAGGAACGATAATTAATACATTTAAAACTGGTTGTGAACCCTATTAATTACCACCAACTGATCTAAAGCCCTAAAAGCAGTCTTTCGTTGGCAGCTTCATAGGTAAGTAGATATCCACAGACCCTAGAAATCTTAAGATAGGCACTAAGAAATTTCTCCACGCACGAGGCTGGGTTATTTTTTGGTACTCAAGATACGAAGACGGCGTCCACCACATATAAAATATTGTTAAATCCACCGCAGACTACCAGCACTCTTCGACAGCTTTTATCATTCGTGGATTTTGGCTTGAAGAGTCTTCCGTCATCAGGTTTTATTGTAAAACTCTACGTTGTTTTTTATTTACTAAAATTAGAAAACCCAAAGCAGGCCCCTACGGACGTAGGCTGTCTACTACAAAAAAAAATTAAAAATCAAACGATATTGAAAAAGAACATATTCATCTGAGATCTCCGAGGACAGATAAGTAAGTCTCGGATTATGTAATCAGACAGAATCATTTTCAAAATAATAATTTGCGAGGCTAGGCTTTTGAGAAAAGTTCTCGAACCTCATTTTACATTAAAAAATTACTTTCTTTTAAAACAGAAGCTCAACTCGACTTAAAAGTCATTTCATTAACAAAATTTGGTTAGTTATAAGTTTCCCGGGTATTTACTAGGCTGCCATAAAGACTTCAGAAAGCTATTAACGAAAAAATCACCTCGTTACTTACTTAAAACAGAAAATAACTTCAAAAATTAATGGTATCCCTTGTATGTACGCCATTGGCCACTGGTAGGTAAGCCGATTGCCAGAAATTGTATGTAATAAAAAAACACGGACATACAGGCATTTTGAGAGTATATTTCTTTGTAGTAATTTGAAATTTAAATACTAATAAATTAAACATCGGTAACGATTACAAGATACCTACGTTAACATAAATGATATCATACGGAAGCGTATTGAGGCCACGGCGAAAAAAAGTTGAAATTTTAACGTAACAAGTCGAAATTTAAACTTAATATGTCGAAATATCAACATAATAATTAAAAATTTCGACTTGTTAAGTAAATATTTCGACTTATATGTTGAAATTTCGACTTGTTAAGTTGAAACTTCAACTTGATAAGTTGAATATTTGATTTATTATGTTGATATTTCGACATATTAAGTTGAAATTTCTACTTATGTTGAAATTACAACTTATTTGTTTTTCGTCGTGGCCTCAATACGCTTCCGTATAATATCATTTCTGTCGAAATTTCAACTTAACAAGTCGAAATTTCAACTAAATAAGTTGAAATTTCGAAGGTGGTCTTTTTATTTTATAACTTTTAGTCTCTTATAGTTTTGTAATAAATTTAAACTGATTCTATATTCGTAGTCAACGGTCCTAAATATTCCCGATACTGAATGTGATCGAAATCAAAGCAGTAAAAAGTTAGCCATTTTGTATCCCCCGTTTTGAATCTATAAAAAGTAATTAAAGATTCTTAGTCAGCGACCTTAAAAAAACTCCGGATATATATTTTGAACCATATTTGGAAAAGTTGGCCGCCATCTTGGAGCCGATATTTTAACATTTTAGTGTATCGATATTTTTCTTATATTGTCGTTGAGAATTCATAAATATGCACAATAAGTAAATTGGGCATCGGGAAGTGGGAAAAAATGGATTACAAAATTTGACATTAACAAATCGACTAAATTTTGCCCCATATTGCGGGTAAAGTGTACAAACACTTACAGCATTCTGAAAATCTGAAATACAAAAATGACTAAAAATAAACACGATAGTCGTTCGATACGTAATTACGAGAGATGAAACAGGTCCAGACAGAACACTGTAAATCATTTCGTTTTAGAATCGACTAGAGGGCAAATAGTGGCGTTGGAACTTTGAAATGACCAGGGACTAAAATTTAACGTAAGTAATAAGAGATGAGATAAAATTTCATTTTAAAATTTCAACTAGGCACGTTAACCGAAGTTTAGATTCAGTTACGCATACAAAAAATTAGGGCATAATAACCTCTGACCCTTTGAAATCCTCTTTAGTATGAAAGAATTTTCTCCAAACTTCGCATGAACAGAGCCCCTAAGATATAATGCTTGTGTGCCAAATTTCTGAGAAGACATCTTTTTTCAATTATTATTTACTAACTTTTACAAATCTTATCACAGATAAGTATAACATATATCTTTTTAAACAATTATTTTCCCGGCTATTTGCCAAAACGCTGAAACTTGGATTACAAAAAAGATAATATGCACATTATGTTCAGTACTACTGACTCAATAATGTTATTTTTAATTTCAACTATTCTGTCTAATAAAACCAAAAATAAATAAAACACAAGGTACTCACCAGTTGACACTCACTTTAAAAAACTTTGGATTCTTTAAATACGCTGGCTACCCTGATGAGCTATGGCAAGCAGAGACAAGTGTCGGTAGATATTTTAAAGTTTTTTAAAGTGAGTGTCAACTGGTGAGTACCTTGTGTTTTATTTATTTTTGGTTTTATTAGACAGAATAGTTGAAATTAAAAATAACATTATTGAGTCAGTAGTACTGAACATAATGTGCATATTATCTTTTTTTGTAATCCAAGTTTCAGCGTTTTGGCAAATAGCCGGGAAAAATAATTGTTTAAAAAGATATATGTTATACTTATCTGTGATAAGATTTGTAAAAAGTTAGTAAATAATAATTAACAAAAAATTTTCAGTTAATATTATTTTTTATTCCACTCTATATTTTAACTTTTATCAAGAAGAGGAACTTAATTTGTTTTTAAATTACATCTTTTTTCTTTTTAATTTGAAGAGCTGTAACTTGGAAGATGGAAAATGAAATAATATAAAATTTAATAAGTTGAAATTTCGACCTATTATGCTGAAATTTTGACTTCGTAAGTTGTTAAGTTGAAATAACAAAATTTTTCGTCGTGGTCTCAATATGCTTCCGTAGAAGCTACTTTACACACAATATGGAGCAAAACTTATGGCCGATTTCTGAAACGACAAATATCTATCCGATAGCCTTACCAGAGCGACTTTTAAAGTCAAATCTTATACTGTTTTCGACTTATCGCATTAATGCATTGAATATATCTCGCTCCTTGTTCCTCTCATGTTATTAATAAGAGTTAGAGATACATTCAGTGCAATAAATGTCGCATTAGTGCATTAAGTCGAAAATGGTATTATATTTTTTTCCCCACTTCCCGATGTCCAATTTATTTGTTTCGCATACTTATGTATTCTCAACGATGATATAAGAAAAATATCGGAACACTAAGATATCGGCTCCAAGATGGCGGCCAACTTTTCCAAATATGGACCATTTTCGTTCAAAATTGATATCTGGAGGTTTTTAACATCGCTGACTAAGAATTTCTAATTGCATTTTATAGACTTAAGATGAGGGATACAAAATATCTGACTTTTTACTGCTCTGATTTCAATCAAATTCGGTATCCGGGTATATTTAAGACCGTTGACTAGAATATAATATAAGTTTACATTGATTACAAAACCATGAGAGACTAAAAGGTATAAAATAAAAAAACCACCTGGTCGTATCTAAAATAAAAGAAGTTATGACACATTCAGTTAAATTTCCTCAACTTAGTAAGGCGAAATTTCAACTTATTTAGTTACATTTTTTGTATTTCGTTTCTCATCATAAACATCAATTTAAATTGACCAAAATTGCAACATGCAAAGTAATTTGATTTTGGTAATGGAGTTTGGTAGAATAAATTGAACAGAAGTTGTTAATTCGCAGGACCACCAAAGCACTCATGCTGTGACTACCCTTCGTCTGCTGTATTCCTGGACGATTTTACTAAAGCAATCCATTTGCTGGTGTCAAACTTTGCTGTTGTACAATTTACAAAGTTCGCGAGTTCGACGTCCCTTAAATGTTTCCCCTTTTATGACGCGTCATGCCTACCTGTGATATTTATATTTTGCTTACGTGTAAAATAATATACTGAAAAACCACTGTATACACGCTTTTGAACTTCAATTAAAAAAAATAGGTAACTATGATTTTATTTTTTCGTACATTTAAGTCAAGGAACAATAGCCGTTTTAAAAAATTAAACTTTTTTTCCTAACAATTTGAATATTTGGCGAATGAGAAAATTGAAAATATTAATATGAACCGATTATACAGGGTGATTCAAATGTTATGAACAAAGAATGATTGTATCTCAGTAACTAAGGATGATGGACGAGGGATTATTTGAATGCACCAAGGCACCAAAATAATGTATATACTATTAGGTCAGAATTAAAGTATTCGCGCGATTTTCCCACTGTAATTATATGGTCCTTTTCAAGTAATGAATCAATCACAATATTTTTTTATTAGTGACAATGTCATTGTCATATTAACAGAGATGAAAATGTTTATTGCTGGTAAATATATATTTATGACTCTCTAATAAAAAATTTAGCTAAATATGGGACAAGAACCAAATCTATTAGCGGTTAATAAAAAAAAGCTTTCTGATAATGTACATTTAGGACAGATATACAACGCATGATCAAAATTAGATACTACTGGCAAATAAACTGTTTAATAAACAAAATATTAATAAATAATAAACTAAACATGTGTCTCTAATATTCAAGTTAATAGTGATGTAATTGTATATACTTGTGATTACTGCATTTTTTATTTCTGATAAATAAGTAAACCAATACCACTAAAAATACTGTGTTTTCGTAACTAATGTTATTGGATGGCAGCCAGTAATGCCAGATTTATTAGCAGCAATTATATAGAAATATTGGTACTACTTTTTAATATTTACTGTTTATTATATTCGTTAGTTATGACAAGTCGATTTATTATTTATTATAAACATATTTTTATTTAGAAGAAAAATATTATTTCTCTCAAACATTTTTTTTAGTAAAATAGGATATAATTGTAGCAAATACAAACAGCATTTAATAAAAATATTTATTTTTAAAAATATAAATCATTTTATTCATAAGAAAAACAAAGACATTTCAAAATCCAAAAATAGTCTAGGTAAGTACATAAAAAACATCACAACTTAAAAATTCTCTTTAAAACTATAAATTCATACACCACTATAACCTATAATCTTGAAACATCAGTGCGATTCTGTGTACTTGACAGTATTAATATTAATTTTTTAATAATAACTAATAACAATACATAATTCCACAACAATCAATTCAGATCGCACTGAAGTGCCGTAACGTCACGTAGTATACGAGACGTTATTTAAAGCCAGCCGGCATGCGTTCATGTAAACGCCATTTTTTAAATTTTTATACTATACTAATTAATAGTGCGATACTATATCAATAGGAATTATTTAATAACATCTAATCTCAATTCTAAACAAGCATACACTGTATTTATAATTCAATCGCGCACTGCACAAGAAGAATACAACCATAGACTAAGTTTTTTATTTTGGCTCAGCCTACAACACAGCACTGCACCAAACATTGAAGTGAGATGAGAAGTCGAGGATCGACGCGCACTCCCCACCAAGTACTAAATAGTGGGAAACGCTTTTCGGTCGCTACGTAACTACACGAATATCAACGAGATTTAAATTCTAATAAACTGGTAATTTGCACTTAGAAATCAATATATTAATCCCACAACCTCCATTATTAGCAATTAATAAAATGGCATAAATAGAAATGTATATTTGTCATTAATAATCATATCTTAACCATTAATACATCTTTTTTAATCATATCATTGTTATTTGTACTAGAATACTTGTGTTAAATGACAGTTTTTATTTGACATTGTTAGTGGACTTTATTATTACTCAAAATAGCTATTTGTGTATTAAGAGCGCAAAGTGATATATTGTCGCTCTGAGCGAGAAGTTTGACGCGCGACGCGTAGCGTAGCTGGCAAAATAACATAATTAATATAACTGACGTAAAAACTCCCATTTACAAAAGAAAAGAACGGATTATAATTGACAAAAAAACGATTATTTCGGCCTCAATAGTATATTTAACAAGATAGATTTATTGGGGTTCAAAATAAAACAAAGAAGGTTTAGTGCCATATTCCCCAAAAAGAAACAATTATGCAGCTACGGACACGTGTTTCGGAGTTATTGCCCCTCATCAGCGTAGCGTAGCTAAGGAATTGGATCTACGATGGGATAGATCAAGAACAAGAACTAAAATAAGGCTGGAAAGTACAGTACACAGTATATAATTGACAAAAAACCGATTATTTCGGCCTCAATAGTACATTTAACTTTGAAGCATCCCATATATTAATTTTGGTTTTGAGTTTGGTATCTTAGAAATGGCTTGAGTGTGTCCCCAGCTCATAAACGTATTTTCTGCGATTATCCAAAGATTAATAGTCAAGGAATGTGTGGCAATGTAGCTTATCCCAATTGTGAATGGCGGGATATTTTTTATCAACAGTAAAAGCACAAGAGCTTTTTTTTTATCGGATAAATTTCTCTTTGTAACGAAATAATTTTGCCAGTCAGTAATTTTATAAGAAAAACTGACATGAAAAAAATCGCGAGACCGCATGTCGAGCGATTTTGTCAAATGTCACTTTTTCGAGCAAAATTACTGATTGGCAAAATTTTGAATTAAAAAAGAAATTTATCCATAAAAGAAAAGCTCGAGTGTTTTTTGGCAAGATAAATTAACGACAGAATATGTGAACGAACAACAACAATAATTATTTTTAAAGTGACGTGCGACTACTAGATGTGCTCTGATTTTGAGGAACAAGCATTTTTATCGGTGATAAAAAACGATGCACCTTTTTTATCGACAAAAATGTGCTGTCAGATAGACTTTTTTCATATATGAGTTAATTTATCTGTGTCAAACATTTTAACACATAGATAATTTGTAAGAAAATTCTAAATATCAATAAAATATTTCATTTAATTTTTCTACAATATTCTTGTATCACTTCGCATTTTAATATAAAGTATATATGAAATACAAGTTTGAGCGTTTTTTTAACAAAAAAAAAGGACCAAATGTTTACCAGATGTACTAAATTTCAAATAAAATAATTAGAACTGTAAATATTTGGTATTAACTTCATACCACCCAGATAAATAAAATCTATTGACGCAAACATTATCGGCTTAGATGAAAGTATCCGCATCCTAATTAATGATGGATTTGTCCTTCAAGTTTAAAAAAAATTCTTTTGATCTCCATTATGAGTTAAAGTGTTATTATTGGCAATAGTAATTTAAAACCGTCATATTACGTTTTTATCTTAGGTACTATAAAATAATCGAGAGAGAAGAGTATCATGCAGGTGATTTAAAATTATTTGGACATGAAGATAGAGCACATCGCTTATTTATTCATCCAATAAACTTGCTTGACATAAAACAGAAAATTTGTTTGTTCATTCTAGTTTATATCGATTGTACAGGATGTTATCTATATATTTCTAGGTAACCATCGCTGGAAATTATTTTTACGAAAAGGAAACTTGATCATCATAAAAAAGGTAAACACGGATTTAAGTTTTGAATTGTGTCAGGTTTCCTGATATTTTAATCGATTTTGTTAATAATTCCAGTTGCAAGAGGATTACATCTTGATTCCCTTTGATATTTTTTTCATTGTTTCTAACTGTACCTATCCCACAAACTTTGGACTATGTAACAAATTAACTTTTCATACGATCTTAGTAAATATAATGGGAGAAAAATTACACAAACACAAAATTTTGTATGAGCAAAACTGATTTTTTTTATATTAGTTACAATTACATTACAATTACAAATCGAAATAATAAAAGTAAACAGTTGTAAAAATTGTAATAAAAAATATCTTCCGCTGTCGTGAAGAAAAATGATTTATGCTCGTTTTAATACATGACTGATGGCCGAAAGAAGAAACTGGAACCCCTTTTTTACTTTCTTATACCTAATATAAGTACTTATAGTAATTGTATTTTTTTTCGACCTCGAGATTTTGATTGATTTATAAGTTTTGAATCCTCCTGAATCCATTCTGACTATTTTCCGAATGAAATCTGTAGGTCGCGCGCGCGAATGTGTGTCCGTCCGTCCATCCGGTCCGCGATAACTCAAAAAAATACTATTGGGAGACTTCCCAAATTTGGTAGTTAGGATTGTTAACAACATTTTAGGTGACATATTAAATGTTGTGAATGTGGTACCACCAGAAGAGACACAATGAATGAAAGTAGGAAGAAAGGTACAATTTCGGGAAAAAAAAAAAAAAATTTTCATTGCATTTCTGGACGAATATCAACGAATTATAATGAAAAAACATAACTTTATCGAAGAAAGTATGCCTGTATGTTTGTAGTATCGCGATAGCAGCCACAGTTTTTGAGATAAAGCTTTCAAATTTGGTGCACATGTTTTAAAAGCCAAAGACAATGATAAATTCAGTGATGAGCAAAGTTGGCCAGCTGAAAGGAGATCCACGGGGCCCAAACTTTTTTGTATTTGACCACAAAAAAATATATTCTTGATGAAAGATTTATAAATCAGGTCTTACTATAGTCTTAGTACTTAAATAAAGCTGATGTAAACTAAAATTTTTTACACATTTGGCCTAATAAAAAGGATAAATTTAGCAGTTTGACATTTGAAATAACTAATTCAGTTACAAAAATGTCAATGTCAATAAGAAGAAATTATTAAAAACATATATGATATGAATTATTATTGACAGTATCGAATGACACTGATAATTAATTACCTATTTAAAAATTTTAATGACACATTTCAAGGTACGCTATTATAATTGAGGTAACTAAAGAATTAAATAGAATGATTTTTTTAGATCAGGATGGTATATACTAGTATAAGAAAGTTATGTGCCACATCAGATATTTTAATAATGTAGATAAATTGTATTACTACTATTTTATGACAAAATTATATCATTATGTTAAATGACGAAATTTGTATGTTTATATACTACTTGTCTCAAATATGTATTGCATAGTATTAAAACACTAAGTACCTAGAAACCTATTTTATAGATAATAATTATTTTTTTTTATATATTGTTACAATTTAAGATATTTCTTTCGTAAATAAATAAGGAAAAATAAAATATGAAAGCTCACTTGACAAAAACTTTTCGTGATTTAACTTATTTTACATATATGCTTATTTTATATATTGTGTCCGTAAAGTATGAAATAAATTCTTTATTTCTTAAAAAAATTATTATTATTATTATTATTTCGGTTTCCTGCATTCTGACAGTCCTCCCTGGCCTCCCCCGAGTCATGCCAGAACTTTAACCACTCCCCACATCTCGCAGGGTTAGTGACTGTAGATTCCAGAATCGTGTGCCCTAAACAGACGGAGAGAACTTAGAATGACCACCTTCTGCAATTGGCCTACCATCCATTCAGTTAATTTTTGGCAAGCCGGTATGGTCTTCAGTTCCAGAAACACCATAGGGTTTATCCCTTCGAGTACACCGATTAGTAGGACTACGATTTTGACCGAGTAGCTTGGGTATAGCACTTGGTGCTTGTACCGGAGATCGCAATATTTGGTCTGTCTCTCCTCTTCCTTCAAGATAATATTTTTCTCCGCAAGTGCCGAGTACTCGATGACATACATCACTTTGAGTTGATGGTCGAGATGGACTATGTTGGGCTTGTTGGCTTGGATAAGTTTGACAGTCAGGAACGAGTAGTTCCAGTAAATTTGGCATTTCTTGTTCTCGACAACGGACTCAATATCTCCGGGGATGTAAGGCAGTACGGATGTCTGGTTTACCCCGTACGAAATGACTACGAATGTATTAGATGGTAGTATAGCACTCGTAACGCCGCGTTATGTCGGTGGATGTAGTCCGAAATCGCGTATACGGGGCATGCAGATAGTATGTGAGCGATTCCGGCGCCTGATGGCAAGACCTGTAGTTGATGTCATGAACCTCTACACGCCACACGCGGTTGCGGTTGACCAAGGTGTTGATAACACCATCTTGGCAGACCATAATGAATCCCTCGGTCTCCGACTTAAACCTGTCTGACCTTAGAAAGGCGAATGTCAGCTTGGTCGATAAACCCAGGGTTTCTATGTTCTTATAGAAGACACAATGCTGGGGTTTATCGACGTGATGCCGAAACAGATTTTCCTGTTCGGCAGCTCTAATTCGGGCTTTCAGGCGATTTGGTTCAGTGACTGACATCAACACCTCGCCGGCCACCTCGGCTGGTGTCGAATGCGAGACCGAGTTCATCTGCTACTTGAACAATTCCACTCCTAGAGTTTCGTGATGTTTTACAAACCGCAAAAGGGAAGCTGAGCTCCTGAGGATGTTACATACCATACTCTGTACTACTCTGCCGCTATGCTTACACTCCAGGCTCAAGACTCCTGGCCGCCCCCCCGCAGACGTGGGAGGTAAACACGAGGAACAGACGATCTAGGTTGAATACTTCTGTGAATATTCGTCATCTTGAGGGTATCTCTGTCTAATTGTCGCAGCTCGTCTACTGTCTACTTCACTACTCCAAAAGAGCAGAGCAGGACCGGAATGACAATCATGTTAGTCGCAGAAACCTTGCTCTTCCCCGAAAGTTCGGAAGAGCAGATCTTTCTGAGACAATGTCTGTACTTGCCTCAGAGAGAATCCTTTATATGTTTTACATCTCGGATGTGCCTTTGTTGCACACCCAGATGTGTATAGGTCTATCCGGCATCCAGATATCTTAGGATGATTCCGTCTGCGAGCTGCGCATCCTCAGAGAATTCTCCTCATCGTCCTCCCTTGAGGTGGACGACTGTACATTTGTCCAACCCGAACTCCATATCAAGTGCCCGCGTGTATTCCTCGACAACTCTAAGAGAGTTTTGTAGTTCGGGCTCTCCGGAGACATAAAGTTTAAGGTCATCCATATAAAATAGATGAGTGACCTTATGCCTCCGGTCGCTGGGTGGTCCACATTGATATCCACGAGGTTGGCGGAGTCCAACAGACAACGGCAGCAGTGAGATGCAGAAGAGGAGAGACTCAAGGAGTTACCTTGGAAAACTCCTCTCCTAAATGCCACCTGCTCTGTCGTGATCTGCTGTGCACCTGATGTTATAGTGAAGCGAATCTTCCAGAGTGGCAGCAGCTGCTTTATGCATCTGCTGGTACCGCAAGAAATTCGAGCAAGTGCAACAATAACTCGTGCGATGTTGTATCAAATGCCTTACGGCAATCAATTCATGCCATCGATAGATTCCGCTTGTATTGCACAGTATCCTGTGTAATACAGTGGTCTATCAGCAGACTGTCCTTACAACCTGCTATGCCCTTCTTGGCACTACGCTGTTCGTGTATCTGCTGGAAGACCGGATCAACAGACCTCAATGTCCTAGCATACAAGATACGTATAAATATCTTGTAGAAGGAGTTGAAGCAAGTGATCGGCCTATTGTTCTTTGGGTCGGAAAGATCCCCCTTTGTGGGCATAAGCACAGTACGTCCCTCGACGAACCAGTTCGGAATCTGCTGCCCTGCTTCACCTATGAGTTGAAAACTCGCGCCAGACGGCGGTGAGTGGAAGAAAATTTCTTCGCGGTCTGGGCCCGGGACAGCGAAGTTCTTGGTACCAACAAGTGCTTGTTGGATATCCTCTGTACTGATTGCTGAGCACACTTCTTCTGTCTCTTCAAGATGTCTGTGGCACAGGGCCTCGAAGTGTGTAATTGCTGTGTCGCTATTGAATGGACTCGTTATTTCGTAGATTCCCATCCAGAAGATTTCGACATCTTCTGCAGTCGGGGATTATCGACAACACGCTGTGGCTCCTTAAAAGAGGCGAAAGGATTCATACGGAACAAATTGTTTTGCTCCATACTCCTCTCCGCCTCTTCAACGTTTCTTTTTATAGCCATGACCGCTCGGATCCTATCTAGACAGTGCTGCTTGATGGTAATCGTCACTGTCAAATTTAGAGTGTGGTGTTGACGTCTTAATCCGGCTGCTATGCGTCGGATTCTGAGAGTAAAACTCTACCACTTGTCATGTAATGTAATTTAATGATCATGTAATACGCTTATTATAATAACTTTTCTTGAATTATTTGAAAAAAAAACCTCGTTTTTAATTTTTATTGCTGAATTTTGCAGTTATTGTGCAATAAATTGAAAATGGTCACAAATGGCCATAGGCATGTACGTACAAAAAATGTTCGATTTTCATTCCTACATCGCATCGTCCAAAAATATACAGGGTGCATTTGAAAAAATTGAGAAAATTCGGCTTAAAAAGTTGTAAATTTAAAAAATCCTTTTTGGCCATCTTGTATACTTTTAGGAAGTGAAAATGGCTGAGTGTCATCACACATATGTCTCATAACTGGTACTAACATATTTTTTCTTAAAATCGGTAGTTGTGATTCTAGTGATATTTTTAATATACACGTGTAAATGGTATAATTTCAAAAAAAAAATCATTACATCCCAGTTGTTGGGAAAAAAGTCAATAATAATACAGGAGTGAAAGGAGGCCACAAAGAGGTTTCAATTTTCTGAAATACATGGCATTTCATTTAAAACTATGTTACTTGACCCTGTAGAATCGTCTTGGCACACCCTGTATATTCGGAAATAATTTTTGGTTATAGACTTTTTTGTCTAGTTTATTTATATTTTTAAATCAAGTTTCTAACTATAATAGAACTCGATATATCGAAGTCGGACGCACTATTGCCCCACCCTGTACATTTATATCAGATTATAAGAGTTTCACACATGAATATAAAAATTTTCAATTAATAATTGTTGGCTATTAGATACGGTAGCTATACATGATTGTAAACCACACAAAAACATAATTGTTCAAATACAGATAAAACACTTAACATTTAAAAAATATGTTGTGTAAAACTTCTGTGCACGTTTAGGACTGGATTTTACAGATTACGTTATTTTTAGCAAATATTGTGAATGATAATTTCGAGTAGTTATTTTAATAAAAAAAAAAAATTACTTCCTCTCAAAAAACAACTGGAACGTCGTTGCAATCGCTCGACTATCGGAAGCGGATTAAGTAACTAATTTAAAATTTTCAGAAACTCAAATTAATTATTTTTCTGAAATACGTGTCCATGAATGTCTTGTATTTATCTACTTACATATAAGTATACAAGATAATAACCACTGCGGTTCAGTACAGTGTAAGATGCTAAAAGAAATCAAAGTCTTAAATTTGGAGAACTCATTTTGGTTGCGGTCGATAATGTAATTTTTACCTCCTAAAAGTTGCATGCAATTTTATTGAATAGTCCCCACAAAATCTACGAATCATACTAGAGTTTCATCGGCAACTGAAGTAGTAGTTATAGTGTTACATTCCAAAATCGCAATAGGCATTTATTCTGTATTAATACTCCTTAACACGTTGACTGTCCGTATTATAACATAACGGGAACCGTGTGATGTCCACTGCAACTAAATAAAAACCTGTAATTATATTTTCCATCAATCGATATTTTTGCGTTGGTTTTAGGTAAATTTGAAATTTTGAATAGTTTTTGTTTGTTTTAAAGCGTGAGACAAATATGGGTCACGGACGTACAGCAAGGAGAAAAATATGTTTAAAGTCTTGTGACCCATATATGGTTCACCCCCACCTTGCGCATACGAGCGGCGCACCGCGAAGCGTTCTGATTTCAGTTATTGTTATTCGGTCAGTACTGGTTCAACTTGCGTGGGTGAACTATAAAATGTCAAATTATCATAACAAAATGGCATCCTGTTCTCGGCGTGCTTTGTCCAGTGACGAGTTACAGCGTATTGCAGATGAGTTATCTGATATAGAATACGATAATGACTCTGATGACATCCCCTACGACTCTGACGATAGTATAATGGACCCAGACTATGAGTCGGATGATAGCAGTTCAACAAGTGAAGAATCTGTCCGCAGTTTTCCAGATCGAAATGAAGATCTTTTAGACATCAACATGAATGGCCAAAATGAAATTGTGATCAAGAAATGTGGTATTCCTCGGTAATTCAGTTTCAACGCTTTACATTCAACGGAAATTTTGGATTGCAGAAAGACATCATAAAGAAATCTAATGAAATCCATCCCTATGATATATTTTGTATGATGATAACTGATGATGTGATAAATATGATGGTGGTCCAAACTAACAGGTACGCCGAGCAAAAACTTTCTGGTGTAACGTTAACACGGTCAAGTAGACTAACTCGCTGGAAGAATACGAGCCTCGATGAAATGCGACAGTTTTTAGGGATTATTATGCTTATTGATTTTATTCAATTTTCGACTATAGAGTCCTATTGGAAAAAACACAGAATTTATTACCACAAAATGTTTCATGAAATTGGCATAAGCTATAATCGTTTTACGTTGCTTCTAAGAATGTGGCATTTCGTGGATAGCACGAACGACAGAGAGCCATCCTACAGAACGTATAAAATTCAATCATTATTGGATAAAATTTTCAACAATATCCAAGATTTGTATTTGCCTGGGAATACAATAGTAATTGACGAATCCATGTTGCCATTTAGAGGACGCTTAGTTTTTCGTCAGTATAATCCATCAAAAGCACACAAATATGGCATAAAAGTATACAAATTATACTCAACAAAGGGATTTGTCTGGAATCTAACAGTGTATACGGGAAAAAATATAAAACTGCCTGGGCTGGATCACTCAGGAAGTGTAGTAATTTCTTTAATGGAAAAGTTGCTTGGTAGCAATAGGTTGCTAATTACTGACAACTACTATACTAGCATACCCTTAGCTCAATATTTGTATGATAGACAAATTAACCTCTGCGGTACATTTCGACGTAACAAAGTTGGAATTCCTCAAAAATCCTCAAAGCAAATCTAGTACCAGGAGATATTATTGCAAGACAAAAAAAATATATTACTGTGTTAAAATGGCATGACAAGAGGGATGTAATAATGTTGAGTACATGTCATGATGACCGCCTTGATTCGGTGGGAAAAAATAGAAAAGACGGAACAGAAAAAAAGAAGCCACGTGTGGTTATAGACTACAATTCCGCTAAGCAGAGCATCGACGTATCAGATCAATTAAGCAGTTATTATTCTCCCGTCAGGAAATCACTCACTTGGTACAAAAAAATTGCATATGAAGTTATATTCGGAGTTGTAGTGGTCAATAGCTTCCTAATTTACAAGGAGTTAAAACTAGATCGCAAGATGCAATTGAAAGAATTCACAGAGGCAATTACCGATAAGTTATTACCGATAACAGTAGTCCCGGTCCAAGAAGAAAATAAATGCACCAGCACACAGCAACATTATTTAGAAAAAATGGTCGATGCCAACGGAACAATACAAAAGAAAGAGATGCCACTCCTGTTATGAAGAGCTAAGAAACACATATTCCAGAACAGAAGCAGCCAAGAAAGCAAAAAAGACCGATAAATATTGCAAATTATGTGACATACCGCTTTGTTTCACATGTTTTCCAAATTCCCATAAATAATCATTTTCTAAACATATTATTATTATATAATACTTTTTATCGAAACACTGTGTATTCACTTTCTTTTCTTTGTTTCAGTTGTAACCTTTTTTATTTGCTGTATTTTGTATTACCTAACTTTTCTTGACGTATTTTTCTTTCAGTTTTCATTTTAAAAATGCAATAAAATGTTAGTGACATAGTACGTGTTCTATTTTTCAATTTTTTAAGTTTTAGTTGCAAAAAAATAAAAAATATATATACAATATGATGTACACTGTGACGTGAGACACAGTGTACAATTAATTAAATTTATATGTAGATTTTCGCCACGTCCTGTGGGCCATATATGGGTCACAGTGATATAAACTAACATTCTGGTCTGTACTTAGGTGTCCATATAATAATAAGTTTCTGTATCTCTAAGTCCGGGAGAAATACGTCGCTTCAAACAATATGTAACGCGTGACCCACATATGGATCATGGACTCTGCAAAACCAGAGTCCGTGACCCATAGGTGGGTCACGGGACAGTCAACGTCTATATGCAACTAACAGTACCTACTGGAGCTACTTGCTCCCAGTTGGCACTCTCGGTGAATATTTCTGGGCGAAATTCTGCTGACGTATTTTCCGTCCCCCCGGAAGTTCGCCATTGTTGATTTCTTGACGGTGAAACGCACAAGTCGTAAGGATTGACTCTCAATAGACTAATCTAAAGTCATCCGAAAGAGATATCTGAGACGTCATTCCAATTTTCGTTCTCTTGTTTTGGGTCGCAGTAAAGACTGTTTGTATGGTTTAGAAGAGATCGAGTTCTGGTAACAGGATATAATTACGATTTGGTCTAACTGGTAGCAAACGTAGTTAAGAAAGTGACAGCGCGAACTGGTTTGAAGGATTGTGTTGTCGATGCAAAACCGACTAAAAGAGTGAGGTTAAGCTGATTTGGTCGTGGTAGTTATTTTGGAAAATTCTGTACCCTCTTGGCTAGAGGTAAATACGTAAAATTAATAGTTTCGTTAAGCTCACGTTTTCAGCATACCACTGGCTTTCTAGTAAGTACTCGATACGAGTGTAACATCAAATATACATTTCTTTAGGGTCCACGGTAGAGAGTCCACGGTAAAGGATCCACAGTAGAGGGTCCACTGTCCACGCTCGGGGCAATACCAAAGCCACGCAGAGTCTGGAGTCCTGTGCCTCTGAGGGCGAAGCCTGCCTAGCAGCTAAGCTAAGTACCGACATAGACAAGTTAGTATAGAGTATTAAACGGTTAGGAAAACAACCAACGGAAACCTACCCCGTTTATATGTCGCTGGTAGCGGATACGTCAGTGCCAGTTAGGAGGGAATATCAACCCCTAGTTTTATAATTACATTTTCTTTCTTCTTTTTCTGTGTAGTGTAAAACGTTAAACAGAGATAACCTAGACCTGTATAGAGTGTACGTGTAAATCCATGGTGTGGCCACATTTTGGGTACTAAAGTTTTAGTATCCCTTTTCTTGTTTTGTAGCATAACCTATTCTACGAAATTAGGTCCATTTAATTAGTAAAAAAAACATATAAGTAACAGCTTATCGAATGTGAAGTGAACATATCGTACGATTAAGTCAATTTATTTTATAATTATTGTATATGTTCTTGTATCTGATGTTTCCGAGCTGCATATTATTTCTTTTTTTTGTATTTAGTAAATATATTCTGTACATATAGGTATTGAATTCGATATTTTATTTCCCAGCACCACTCAATAACGAGAACCAGTAAGTAGAGTAAGTTAGTTAAGGATTTTAATTGAAAGTCAGATATACTGGGTGTAACGCCCTGAGGTCCGAGCTAGTTTTTTGCCGGAGCACTAGCTGACTTATCCGAGCTAAGTAGTGCTTCAGCTTGCTACATCCCCACACCCAGTAAGTTTTGTGATCATATACCCTACCTTTTGGTAGGGGGTAGAAAAACGGTAGCAATAGATTCCAGAATCATATGCTCTAAGTAGACGAGAGAACCCAATTTGGCTATTTCTGCATCTGACTTGTCAAAAACTTGGCAGATTTTTGAAAGGCAGTTAAACAAATTTATGAAATCTTGGTTAGACAATAGAAATTATTCTGTAATTCTATCTTCTCGTAAATCATCATCCAATCTACCTATTGAAATAAACATCCCACAGGGGTCAATGCTTGATCCAATCTTTTATTTTATCAGTGATTTTTTCTTTAAATCTAGCATCAAATATTCTAACTTTGTATGTTGATACTCTCGATAATTTGGGCTCAATAAAAATTCCCCAAAAAGTGACATGAATTAATTATACTGTCAATTGGTATAATTTTTATAAATTAAAAAATAATCCCGACGTCACAATGCATCATATTTTCTTCTAGTGTAGAATTCTCCAATGCTAAATTACCTAGGCATATACGTAGACTCGAAACTAAATTGGCAAAGTCGCATTGAATATTTATCTAACAAATTAAATAAAACAATTTTTCAAATAAGAAAACTTATCAGTTTCAATCATTTCTCGATATCTTAAAAACTACAAATTTGTCTCTTGTATTGCGAATCAAATACGTTTATTTATTTAACAGAAACATTCCAGTACTCCATGGTTGCTTTTAGTTTATAAATTTACAAAACGGAATAAAACCTGAATACCTAGCTAGAATACGACCTGTAGTTTTTTCTCCTTTTTCTGATTCTCCGTATCTATTCAGCTCTACTTCAAATAAGACCGAATTTTAAATTTTATTCCTGTATTCATCATTCATTCAATTCATTAAACTAACCTCTGGAGGACTGGGTATAACTCTATTATTATTATTTATTGCTTTATTATGAGAACTGTTCTCTATGGTCGCGTGCACATATAGAACGTTGACAACCCTTTTCTCATTACACCGCTGCACACATTGCTATCGCCCTTAGACCACTGTGTCACCCCTTAAAGTCAGGGTAGGTGAGCGCAGGACCTTTTTTGGCGACCCGCAGTTAATTCTATCATACAATTGACTCGAAATTTGTTTATACTTAGTAAAAGTGTGTTGTTAATTATAGCAACTTCCAGCAGATGGTTTTCGTATTATGCAGGATGGCTATTCAACTCGGAAATTTGCTATATCTGCATAAATATGTGCAATGCAAAAATTTGGCAAAGGAAAAAGTTGGATAATTTGAATACGCAATTTTTGTTTTTTAAGACTCGCTTATTGTCCACAGCTCTCTCTATCCTTAATCAATGCCGCCAAGCTTAATAGGTGAAAAACTAGACAATTAAAACTCGCCATTTTGTGTTGAACACAATGGTAGAACAGATAAATATAGTGTTGTCCAACATGCGTTTGATGAACAACTATAAAATAGATAGAAGCAATTTAAAATTAATTAGGAATGTAAGAAATACTAGACAGATGGATGCATTTGAACGCTTGGAAATTACAAAGTATAAAAATAGTATCAATAGTGACAAATGGCAAATTCCATATAAAAACCACGTAAGTGTATTGTTGCCTTGAAAATTCGCACTATTTTTTGCCCTTAAGAGTAGAGGGATGAATTTATACAGATAGTATGTGAATACATGCTCGAAAGAATCTTATCAAATTGTACATACTGATGGTTTGAGAGTCAGTTTAATGTGAATAATATAAAGATCTTTCCATCGAATAATTCATTTTAGACAGACATACAAATCACAACATTCAGGAATCGAAAATCATACAATCACAGTTGAGAGTATATGTGTAAAATTCAAACCATCTTAGTTAACTGAAAATCTGAATCTAAATTTTTGGAAAAAATTGCTATAAAAAGTTGTATGAAGACAATAATCTCGACTATTTCTTATCGGAGAAGGAAAAAGATCTACTTATTGTTGAAAAAGTTCGTTTGTTCGTTCGTCTGTGTATCGATCTATACACGTTTTTTGCGATAACAATCCATTAAGGGGGTAATTTCCATTAAATTTTCAACTAAGTGGGAATATCGGAATATTGGAAACTGACAAACAACAAAAACTGTCGACGATTGTTGAAAAAACGTTTTATATGCCTGCATTAGTTCTGAAAAACTGTCTAATAAACTTTTTAGATAATTAATTAGAAATTGAGATATTTGCAGAAACCCATAGGTAATTTGAAGGAGTTATTTAAAGAAAATTCCACCTGTTTTTTTTTTGTAAACGCATTTCTTGTTAATTTATTTGCAGAATATTTATCTTTCAGGTTGTTGATACGGAATTTTAAAAATGTCAATTAGATTACTATAAAACCTATATTAGTAACATCAAAATACAGGTATAATTATATTTTGCCGGTGAGATAATTACAGTAATATAAAGATATCAGAAAGGAAGCAGGCGCATATAATAAAGTAGACAGGTTACTACCTTGAGACGAGCTCGATAACATACCTACATAACGAGGATTTCTACACGGAATAATGAATTTGTTAAAAAAATCTATAACCAATTCAAAAGTATACTTGCCTTTCCTGAAACTGTAGGTACGACGCAGTTGTATAAACCTGATTTAAATACTGTTTTACGCAATCTTGTCTTAAAATTAAATCTGATTTATTTTTAATATCAGTTTGAAAATTGATTTTATTTCATATTTTACGAAAATCAGGTTTCCGAATTTTTGCTGAAGACCGACCTTCTTTATTTGTCAAATTTAATAATCTGAAATTATAATTACGAGTGTATCATTTTTTAAAGTTTCCCATAAAAAGGTACAGGAAAAAAGGACAACATGGGAAAGCATAAAATAAGTGGACATTATAAAATATAACTGATAAAAAAATACTGGTCCTTAGGGCTATTTGTACAAATGTGATTCAGCCAAAGATCAACTGAACTTAGTGTAAAATTCAAGGTTACGATTGTTGTAACAATGTTATTCTTAAATTTTAAACCAAGTTCAGGTTAAACTTTACCTAAACCACATTGTACCATTGACCCTAAATCTTTCCCTATTTCAAGATATAGTTCAATTATAAAAAAAAGCAATCTACGGACGACATCCCATGAATATAAATTGTTATTTAATCAATGACCTTACACAGTCGGGCCTTTCGAAAGACTACACGTAACCACTATATAATACTGCATTACTGACTCGACCTGAGCCCTATATACCTTCCTCAAAACGGTTTTGATAAGATGTTATTTAAGTTAGATAATATATGTGCATTCACTGACTCTAGAATTAAGGTGTTCTAGTCAGCTTTTTAATTGAGATTCTTACTGAGATAATTTTTCAGTGGACTTAATATTGTGTATTTAGCCACAGTTATATGTATAATTTTAAAGCCATTCTGCGGTAAGTATAAGTCATGTCTTTGTTGCATTATTAGTACCTTGAGATGATGAGAAAACATCAGAATTTGGATTTTTTAACACTTAGGCTTCAATTACTGATCATTCAACCATTACAAATCACGGTGCTTACGTACCAAATTGACCCTCTTAACTTTGTAACTGCTATCAGACCAACTATTTTGCCTCAGTATGTTCCGCTTTGGTGAAAATATATTCTTTTATTTTTAAAAAACCCTTTCCACTCCTCTTATGTCACGCATACGTAAAATAAGTTGAATAATAGGTAATAAACGGTGTATTTACTATTATAAATAGAACATAGATTTATTCGTCCATATTTATGTTCCTAAAGACAACATGTATATTATCTTTCTAATTTATAGTTCTTTTAATTATTTCATTGAGATTGATAATTGCAGTAGTTGGAAATATGTATTGGGCAAGCATCGTGCTGTGTGGTTCAGGAATACCCGGGACACTTGCTGCGAAAAGCCACGAACTCTAGGAATAACGTCTTGAATGCTCACCTTACTTTTCACAAGAGTGTCATTAATTATTTCGTCAACCTGTCTTGCTACCCTGTCAGGCCATCAGTCACAAACTCACACTTCTTATTTTCTTCTCCCCCTGGTAACTGTTTGCTAGAGTAAGAATTTTTCAAGTTGTCTCATCAAGATAACACAGCCGTTTTTTATCAATTTATTTGGCTATACAGGGATAGTACAGAACGTGTACTTGTACTCTCAGTATTTATTCAGAAGAAGTTATCGAGTGTGAGCGGCTTGATCTTTGGTGGTGGAGGAAATTTTTTTCCACAATCCGCTTATCCCAACAGACAAACTTTCCCGCACACTTTACGAAATTATTTTAGCACCATCAAAGAAAAAAACCCGGAAATCACCCAAATTTATTACTTTGTCAGAAAATGGCCGTTTTCTCCCCATTTGAATACAGTACAAAAATACCACAGACAATATGCAATACGCCAAGTATTAACTGTACACAAGTCGAAAGATACTGGATAGACGTGTTAGTCTGTCTCTCGCAATAAAGCGTTATCTCGAATGTATCCTTCCAAATAAGTCCCATTTTGGGCTTACAGGGTGTTATATTAACTGAGGTGTTAATTTTTCTAATCCATTAATATGTTGTGAGATACGGTAACAAAGGCCTACATTACGACAAAGTTGGTAATTTTTTATAGATTTATATATACCTAGGTGAAATTATAAAATAATAAGAAAATAAATCAGAACGTAATTATGTGGATAAGACCTATTAGGTCATAGATCTGTCTAAAATCTTGAAAGTATTAAAGTACGCTTTAAAAAGAATTAAAAATTACATTACAACCTTAGACGTGAAAATCTCATGAAACCCACCCTGTTCTCCCATCCAAAAGGTTTCCTGGACGCGAATTCAGATAGAGCACAGCACATAATCCCACCCGTAGCTGTTAGAACAATTAGCACGCGAGTTCGGCGGCTCTTACTTTGCATGAAGGGAGACAGAAATAGAGCCAAGAGTTGCGGCCGGCTTAATAACTTCAATAGGCCACGTTGCATTTTGCACAGCAGCGTCGAAATTAACTACCGGTAATGGATATTTACTTTCATGTGGCTCCTTCAATCATGGAGTATGGAGTCAGTTTCATCATTTTAATACACTTACATTGGAACCTCATTGGGAAATATGTGTTTTGCTTTGGTTTGAGTATATGGCTATTTACTGGACGTTTTCATAGTGTGTAATAAACATATGGAATAAATTGATTTTCCCCGTAGACACAAGGTTATCGAAATGAACCTCGGAAATTAAACGGAACGGCTCGGCTGTCAGACTTGCAGATACTGAGCAATAGAAAATTCATACAGATTACAATAAAACACAATGGGTAGAAGTTATCTACAGTTTTTATAAGACATTTTAGTTCCTGCTGAAAGAACATTATATTGTTGGTTATGAAGTTTGGTATAAAAAAATAATAAAATGACAGATATAATTTTGTTGGCCATTCATTGTATAAAGCGAAAGATTTCGTAAGTACGACTCACTAGATAGTGACGGCCAACGTTACTTACAATCAAACCAGAGTTTCCTGAAGCGAGTTGGAACCTTTGCTTAGAAGATAATACTAACGTTTTCTACAAATCACCAAAATACCATATGCTGCACTCGACGAGAATTTTGTCAACCAAGTTGGCATCATCGGGAGATGATTAAAACTAGCCTTATGCCAACAATGTATCCTATTTATAAACTATTGTTATGGTTCTGTGAACCGTGACTAACAAACCAATAGAGCGGAGTATATGGGATTGGCCCTCTCTCACTAAATAATAATAATAAATCGACTTTATTAACAATTAAGGAAGTACAATTTATAAGAAATGTATGTTTTGTACAAGTTCTGCTAAGTTTGGCGAAGTCTAGCTAGATAGCTACTCTAACTTAACCAAAAGAAGCAGAGATAGCAAAAATTAAACAAATGGAAAAAAAAGATAGTTAATATAAATATTATCTACTACAGCAACTAAAACTAAAAAAACACAAAGTTTTCTCATATTTCGCACTTGTTAAGAAACTACACAACAACAAAAATTAAAGTATTATTATTGACTAACTTGGATGTTCAGAAGATATTTTTTTGAAACTATTTTTAAATTGTTTAGAATTCATCTCCAATAAATTGGTAGATAAAGAATTATATAATTTAATTGCATTAAACATAAAACACTTTTTAAACAGGGCTGTATGATGATGTGGCATAGTCAATCTAAACAAGGTCCGTATATAAAGGCACAATAATTGAAGTTGGATAATACGAGTGACTCACAAAGATTTTTTTTTAATTTAAAATTTAGCAAGTGACGATTAGAAAAAATAAGTTTAAGAGACATAAAGGATTTTTTGTAAAATTTTTTTCACATGGCCTCCAAAACGAAAATCATCATCAATAACTAAACCCAGGTTTTTTGCAGAATCTACAATGGGTAAAGAAACACCATCTATCTTAATATCTATATTATCTTTAAGAAACTTGACATCATTTCTATTACCAAAGATCATAACACACGATTTAGAAGAATTAAGATTTAAGTTATGTTCTTCAGAAACTTGTTAATTTTTGTCCGCATTGACAAGATCAGTTGCGTTACCAGATAATCATCATGATTGAAATGAATATATACTTGCGTATCATCAGCGTATGCCTGCACAGAACAATCTTCTATAGCTTTTAAAATATCTGCGGTGTAGATTATAAACAATAAGGATCCCAATATGGAACCCTGAGGAACTCCAGATAGAATATCTAAAGCAGAAGAGTATGTATCATTACAAAATACTCTTTGCGACCTACCAGTTAAATAAATATTTATTAACTTACAAGATTGAAAGTCAAAACCGTAATATTTTAATTTACTGCAAATAACAGTTATTATTTTATAATGATATTAAAAAAAAAAAATTAACGTTAATGAGGAAGTTACAGAGTAAAGAATTAAAAAATTAGAAAAAATATATATCCTAATCTAAATTTTAATAATTAATTAAATAATTTAATTTTTAATTAGTTGACTTTTCAATGACACTACTAAAATTAAACTTATTATCATTTTGTAATAATTATTATTATAAAATGAATTTTACTATCACTTTGATCATTAACATTTTGCAGAAACGATGTAAAAAAGCTATTAATTTCATTAGGATCTGATATTTCTTGGGGAATATTATAACAATTATTGTTTGAACGAATATTGAATTCCTTTAAGGTTGACCAAAGCCTACGAGGATTTTTCTCATCACAAAGGGAATTTAAATATTTTTTCTTTTCTTTTCGTACCACTGAAAGAGTAAAATTACGCAATCTTTTATATTCAATCCAATCATTACCCAATTGTGTTCGTTTGAATTTTTGCAAGGCTAAATCTCTTTGCTTCATAAAAATTTTTAAATCAGGTGTTAGCCAGGGTGCCTTGGGTTTAGTAACTCTAACTTTTTTTATAGGAGCATGCTTATCAAAAAGTATTGAAATTAAATTGTTGAAAATATTTATTTTATTGTCAATATCATGTTCCATAATAATATTATGCCAAGGTAGTTCTTGCATATCCTCCAAAAAAAGAATTAAAGTTAAAATTGTTGAAACAACGGTACTCTACAAATTTAGGTCCATTTTTGTTTTTTTTTATACTTAAATTACAAAACACAATTCTGTGATCCGATATATTATCGGCGCTTATAGTACCATATGAAGTAACAATATTTTTATTCGTTACGCAAATTGGATCGAGAAGTGTACTAGAGCGGTTGGAAATTCTTCTTGGTTCATCTAATATCTGAGTTAAATTATATGAATCAAAGCAACTACTTAAAGGATTATTAATATTAAAAAAAATCTGCATTAAAATCTCCCACGCAAATAACCTCGTCAACAGTTGGACATAAAAATGAAAAAATATTATCAAAATCGTTAATAAACTGATGAATATTAATGTTTGGAGGCCTGTAAAATACCCCTATAGCAATATTTACTGAATTAACTTTTAAATTTATAAATAAAAATTCTAGTTCATCATTTACAATAAAGCCAAAATTAATTATTTCACAAAAAAAGATCAACTTTTACATAGGCTGCCACTCCACCTCCTCTTCCTATCCTATCTTTTCTAAAAAAACGATATCCAGGAATATTTACAGCAATAGAATCTACATCACTGGTTAACCATGTTTCCGATAACATAATTATATCAAAATCATAATTTATAATGATATTTTTAAAATCGTTGAAGCCTGTAAATATGGATCTTATATTCAGGTACCCAATTTTTATATTGATTTTTACAAAAAGAAATGGCAATTGTATTGTATTTACTATAACAAGTTAATCAATAGTAAAATCTCTATACACTGTGTCTATTATGTAGCTAAATAAAAAGAAAAGAAAAAACTAAACAGCTAATATGTAAACGCGTAGAGAAAAAATTTACGTGTTTAAAAAAGAAAATTATCAAGCTATCCTAAAATAGAACATTCACTGTAGTGTCAACTAGTCTAAGTTGAAATTAAACAAAAAACTTATATCTTTTTGTAGGTATGTAGGTACTGCTGTTTTTACTACACTGTTTCCGACATGTACAAATTAATCATAATATACTATCATAGGTAAAAATATAGAATATATATATTCAGAATATGCTATATGCATATTCTGAATTTATTAAAAATATAAATAATTTTGCTTAAATTAACATTACTCATGAGAATAGATATTAAATGAAATTAATTCTGAGTAAATAGAGAAGTAAATAACATACTTTATATAATATCTTCCAATCGATTTAAACCATCTTCATTATAGATTTTCACAATAGAATCTTCATTCATGCGTTGGGCAAATATGTTTCCATGAAGTGTCCAAACTTTCCCATTACTTCCAATTTTTTCAATAGTCCTCTTAAATAATTTAAATTGTTCCATAGTTAAATCCTCCTTAGGTACAATTCCTGAACCTTTAAAATATTTTTTACGTCCAAATACTTTGTTCTTAACTTCCAAATCTTCAAATTTAATCAGAATAGGACGTTCTTATTATTTTCAGCATTACCAATTCTATAGCAACTTTCTATTTCATAGGGATTAACATTAATTTTCATTTTCTTATCCATAATTTCTAGCAGTACCTTTGTTGTATTCTCAGACTTATTTTCCACTATACCATAGAATCTAAGGTTTTTCCTTCTAAAGTATTTTTCAAATCTGTCCTGGTTGGTAAGAAGAATATTATTGGTTTCCTGTAGGGTTGTTAATTGAGTTTTCATTTTTTTCACTTTCCTCCTCCAGTAAATTAATTCGTTCATCGAATTTTTTAGTAACGATGTCTGTAATACTACTGGATAATTGATTAATAAAATCTTCAGACGAACACATTTTGGTGACCAATGTTTTTATCATTGACTGTAGTTCATCATCACCTTTCT